>UZAF01016988.1:38968-58183 GCA_900617895.1 Haemonchus placei
TCGGATGAAAGCATGTTTTGCAAAAGCAAAAACAACAGCGGGAAGCAAACCCTCATCGCTCACCTGGAGGGGGAGAGCACTGCCACTACGCCACGAGGGCCGTTGTAGCCATTGCGGGCAGCTGGGCTTATCAACTGGCACTATGTCTCCATGCTTAAGCATGCAGATTTTGAACGCTCACAACTTTTTTGGTAGACTCATTTTGCAGTTTTAATTTCCATATTTCTTAATAATTTTACAAGCCCCATCGATATACCTAGGTCTCCATTCAAAGTTCCATGGGAATTTGAAACCCTTCCCTGGTCAGACATATAAACAATGTTCCCCTTAATTTTTTTCAGAAGCATCACTCTGCCTACGTTCACAAATGATGCAGCCACCTCCTGCTTAACTTGTGTCAAGTTTCCGATTTCAGGTAACGGCCAGAGGAAAGATACCCTCTGATTTCGAGAAACGTGAAGTTCCCGCGATTGAGATTTGAGCCGATGCCACTCATTTATCGACGGGAATCCTACAGAGAATGGGACCAAAGAAATACGGGATGTCTTTCGTGCTTTTGGAAGCATATAAAAGAAGGCTTTTGAGAGGAGTGTCGAAAACGACGAAGCCATGTACAGAAATCAAGTCTTCTGCGAAGCTCAGTGTCCCGAGGATCACCGTTTGGAACGTGATAAAAAAATTCTGAGTTTATCGCTGACGGAGAATGAGGAGGGTATTTTTCATGACCAATAGCATCGCGATAACCGGGTCGCTTTTGCCAGGAATTCCATCCGAACCGACAGGAGTAAGGTGCCTGATGAGGTTCAGTGGTAGAAAAGACAGAGAATAGAGAATAGGTATTCGATCGATACTCGAGCAAAATCCACACTAATACACCGCCGGTTACTACCAAGTTTATCAATAACACGCTTCCAAACCTCAAACTTGGATAATTAAACCCGATTAATACAAACAACAAAGAAAAAGGCAAGTACCTAACATAATCAAAAGAAAGATAAGGAAAAGTATCGTGCCGTTGTCCTCCGCGTCCATCTTTTATATCCACATTTGGCGTGCGATCGGTAGATCACGTTCCCATCAATACCTTGTAGATCTTGACGACGTTGTCGTCACTCCGGGCTCAGCATGGTCTCCTCCATGAGATTCTGACTTCTTGTTCCTCAGTCGAAACAACTCTCTTTGGGTGTCCTCAATGCGCGAATGAGCTATGGGCTTCATGTCCGGAACATCGCAGACTGCTCGATGGTGGTATCCGTTATCGTTCGGGCATAAATCTTCGAACACTGTGTCCTTGATTCTCTGGCAACATCAACACGTCCTGAAGCGATATTTGCAGCGGTGCCTCTCCGGACCCTCGATGCAGTGAACTCACCATTTTTTTCTGAATGATGATCTCGTAACGCGTTCTTCCATCCCGAAATTGAGGGCAGGCAACGAAAAATGGATGCCTATAGCATCACAAAACGCACAATTCCCGTCAGGAGGGATTCCTAAAGACTCGTCTCGCCTATCTCGATATGGATAACATTTGACTTCTTCCATTCTTTGCAATTTTGCCTGCACGATTCGAATGCACCTGGTGATCAACGGCTCATAATACTCGACTCTTCTACTTTTAGGTGCCGGTTCATCATCCTTGGACCAGTTTCCTCCAGTCCCATTTTCATCCGTATTCACCATGCTTTTAGATGGTTCTCGTCATCATCTTCTTCGACGAGCTCTAAATCCCCATAGTCTTCTTTTTCTTCAACTTCACGCACATCAGGTTCGACAGGTTTGACCTCCTGATTGGTTCCCTCACTCTGCTCGATGCAGTGACCACTTCCACGGCCCCAAGCTCGACTTGATGGAAGCAATCTCCACGCCTTGGGACTCGACTTTCTTCGTTAGCACGTCTACATCCGAGCGGTGGTTGATATGCTCTTGCAACGACTCGATTTCCTTCTTAAGGATTCTCTGTACTTGGAAACTCGTGAGACGTACTGGTTCAGTCAGTTCCTTTTCCTGACGTTGCAACGTTGCCTTCATGTCTTCAATCGCGATGTTCAGGAGTTCACACTGATTCTTAATCAACTCGATGATGGCTCTCGGTCCAGAGGCGTAATCGCGCTTACGTTTGAGCCAGACTTGCCGCTGATAACCAGAAACGTCTCCCCATTCTGTCATATCCTCGTGCCATAAATCCATGATGAGGTAGCTGGTTCCCGTGCGAAGGATTCTTTCCTTCGTCACCTCCGCCTGGCGTAGTAGTTGGGATCTAAGACGCATCTGTTCTGCAGCCGAAGCGCTGATGAATGAATCTTCGTTCTTGTGATGGTTCCATTGTGTCACCAGCGTGGTTGCAATCTCTTCTGGCGTTGAAGCGATATCGCTGCCATGTCGATTTCCGTCCGAATTCGCTTCTGATCCTGAACTCGTTTTTTGCAAGATCGACTAGAAGTTTGATCTCTCCGTCGTCTTCCTCACTCGCGAGCCTGACAAGTGGTAGAATGCGAGTTAGGGGCTTTTGACTCGTTCTCATTAGAATTTTGCTATCTGACATAAATTTGAAGGTTTTGAAAATTGTGACTTCTCGACAAATTTTATCGTAAAAGGAAAATGGATCAGAGAAGTTTTGAGATGGAGTTACGTGCCCGAAAATTTGCAATTTTAAGGAGCTCAAGCTGGGCACCATAGAAAATATACTGATTACTCTTCTGTTAACGCGTATGCTCACACTTTCAATCGTTGATATCATACAGTTATTACCATATTTCCAATCGTTTGTTTCGTGACGACCATGATGAGTAACATGAGAGAAAACGCGGATACCTCCAAATTCTCGAGGGATACTTAGTTTCGACTTAGTTTTTCTCACAATCTGAATGAGGAGTTTCTATACCAAGCGTAAGACTTCTTATAAAATTTGCAGAAGTTCCGCTATGGGGGGTATGAGGGTGGGTCTTCCGTTAGGAACTGCCCAGATAAGGTGGTGGATACACTTAGTACTAAGGGTAGGTACTAGTGAGATGCGGTCTAACTCGTGCTATGCCCACAAAGTTCTCTGCATAGTTCACGCGTTGTTTTGAGCGGAGATTGTATCGTGAGCCCAAATCTTCGTTATGGTTACCTTTGCTCTTAGATCTCAGTACCGACGTTTCTAAACCGTCAGGGCCTTTTCCCGTGTTCACCTCGTTCTGAAAATCCTCGTCGATTTCTAAAGGGACCAGCAAGTTCTAGGCCTTCGAATTTTACGATGAGATGGGAGGAGAACGACTACTACTCTTAGCGTTCCCTCATGGTTTGAAACTGAGGTTTCGATCCGTCCCGTTTTCCAGCAGTGCCGAGGTTGCAGTGCGTCGCTGATAAGGTCTGCTTTGTCTCTTTTTGAGACGTAGCTACTTCCTCGTTGTTTCCCAACTTCTCGTTGGTGTCGGTCCCGTAGCGAAGTTAGGCACTCTGTCTGCTATGTTTGCCAGAATTTTTCCGGCATCTCACACGAGCTTTTCACAGCTTCAATCACTTGAGTTTTCGAATGTTTTGTAATGTTACGCGTTCTTCTGCGGATAGGTATGCCAGATCTTCACTGAGTTCTGAACTCGAATTTGAGAAAAGCGGAATTTCGAAGTTGTTTTGCAAAAAATCGATCGGTCGCACGGTGCCATTTTCTCGCGGCCCTGACTCAGCATAGCCCTGCTGTCTGGTGTTGAGCATAGCTTCTATTTCCGTATGTACAGTAACGAGTTCTTCTTGGGATGGAACTGATCTCCCTTGGAACTTAAAAAGAGCTAGTTTAACTGACCTTATCAAGCATTCATAAATTCCTCCTTGCCAAGGTGCGAAAGGAGTTATGTATTTCCAGCAAATTCCCTTGTTGCCTAACATTTTCGCGATTATCGGGTCGTTCTGAACCTTCTTTATGCAATCTTGCAGAACAGAATCACCCAGCGTAAAAGTAGGTGCGTTGTCACTAGTTATGGTTGACGGTATTCCCCTCCTTGCAAATAACCTACGAAGCATCTGAATGAAAGCGTAGGTGGAGAGATCTGAAGCAACATCCAGATGGAGTAGGCGGCTGGAAGGTGACACTGGCAGGTAATGCATTCGTAACACTTTCCCGTGGATCCATCTTCTGTTTTGATGGTAAGTGGTCCGAAATAATTCAGTCCGACATGATCAAACGGATGTGATCGTAGCACTCGTCTGGAAGGCGAGTCGCTCTGCTCTGGGTATTTGAATGGTAGGTTGTTGAACCTTTGACACTGCGGCGAACACAGCGGCGAATAGCTACCGTAACTTGTGATCATAGCTTGGGGATCCAATAGTGTTGTCGGATGAGTGCCATCGTATGATTTATAGTAGGGTGACCTTTGCTATGATAGTAGTTGATAAACAACTTTGATAGCCAAGATTTTTGCAAAATAAGCATGGGAAACTTCGCATCATCTGAAATGACGCTGTTACCTAGGCGGGCCCAGCATCGCCATATTCTAAACTTGTCTTTGCACAGGTTCAAATGGTGAAGCATTCTGACGATATCAGAAGTAAGACTCGTCAGTTGACGATGTCTCACGAGCATTTTACTTGCGAGGGCTATTTCTTCGCCTCTCAAAGTAATTGACATGTCGCCTCGCCCTCTTTACAGTTTTCGAAAAGTGCCGAAAGTTCCAGAAACGGCTCAGCGTGAACATTCTGTTTATTTTTCACTCTTCTTGCGAGAACTCGAATGGCTCTCATAAAGTATGCTACCGTTCGCTCAACATTGAGTAAAGTTTGCACTCGGATCGATTGGGAGAATTTTGGGTCTATGTCGCCCGAATTCATGGTAGTATCAATCGCTAGCGAACATACTTTGGGGATTGATTCGTACTTCTCATCGATTACGATTGCTTTACATAAGTCATCCCAGTTTGCCTCTAGAACGTGGACAAATTCAGGTCCCATCCACCAGAAGTGATCGACGAGTTCATGTTTATCCAACCCTCTAGTAGCACAATCTGCGGGATTGGATTGTGAAGATATGTGACCAAATTGAATAGGACAATCTGATCCTTTGATTTTGCTAGTGATTTCTTGGAACTCATTAACGCGATGTTTTATGAATGGTCCAGCATTATGTCGTACCCTCGATTTGATCCAATTGAATACAATCTCGGAATTGCTCGAAACAAGCTCACGGTTGATTGTGATTACTTCTTGTAATTGATTGATGATCCAGTAAGTCAAGTGCATTGCTAAAGTCATGGCGTTGAGCTCTAATTCAGGTATTGTAATTTTTGAATTGTCTCAAGGTAGCTCAGCTTTAGCCATCAAGAAGTCATGTTTTCTGTTCTCAAGTAAACGCAGGTAGCCATTGCCTCGCTGCTTGCGTCCGCGAAGCTTATGATTCACTCGACTACGCTCAGTGGTCAGGAGGCGCGTGATTTTCTTGTGGAATCCGTCACATAGTCGTTTCCATTTAACACACTCTTCCTCCGTAAGTCGGGTATCCCAATCGCGAGTGGTTTTCCAAAGCGACTGCAGAAAAATCTTAGCTTTGTGAACCAGTGGGAGCATCCAACCCATGGGGTCGTAGATGGACGCTATAGCGCTCGCTACGGTTCGTTTCGTCGTTTTTGCTTGAATGGGGGTGTTGCAAGTGATGCGTAGGTTTTCCGATGTGGAATGCCATACGATCCGAAGGACCTTTGGAAAGGTATCGAGCGATTTGTCTTTATCTGCGATTGTGGCCATGAGTTCTTGGTCGTTGGAAAGTACTCCCTGAGGTTCATGTGAAGTTCGTTAAAAATCTGTTTCGTACGCGAGTATTGTTCCATTGCTTCATCTAATGTGTCAGATGCTAGGAGAAGGTTGCCTACGTAGAGATTTTCCTTGACTGCTTTCACTAGCTCTTCGTTTCCCTGTTGCTGTTCGAGGTGAAGGATTCGAGGTGAATTGTAGCTGCTAGGAGGAACGGTGATGAGAGAAGTCCGAAAGTCACGCGTGTAAATCTATGAGTTTGGATGTTTTCCTGGCTGGGGAACTCGTTATGATTCCGTAGCCAGAAAAAACGTGTTGCATCTTTATCAATTTCCCGAAGATGGACCTGCAGGAACGCTTTTTCTACGTCCGCGATCATTGCAGTCCGTCCGAATCTGAAGCGTAGTAGAAGAACGAGCAAACTCGGGAGGATCACCGGTCCTCTGTACAAATTTTCGTTCGAAAAACTCGCATTTTTGTAGCGGGCCGACGCATCAAAGACGAAGCTCAATTTTGTTGTCTTTCTGTGAGGAGTAAGGACCGCCTGATGGTTTATGTAGTATACTCGATCCGGTACACGCTCCTCCTCGTTCACTACTTCAATGATATTTTGCCTGAATTGATCCTGTAAAACCTCATTATATTGGTCCAGCAATCCTTTGTTTTCGAGTGAAAACCATGTGCTGACCATGCGTCGATACGAGATTGCTCGTTTTTCTGGTAGGGATAGACAGCCTTCCTTCCAAGGCAAGCATACGTAATATCTGTCTTCTCTTATCTCGACCGTTTCTTTGAATCGATTCCACACTTGTTGATCCAACATCCGCTGAACCTCTTCCTCTGATTCGCTGAACTTCTCGGTGCCCGCTCTGTCAAGCTCCCAATACTTCGTCCACAATTCCCCTTCCTCAGTCGGCTCTGAATCTCGAGACACCACACCAACACTCGCGTCCAGAGACCAACACTGTTCCCACTTGTTTGTCAACGCGAGCAGTTAGGACGTGTGAGTATTTGGACGCGAAGAATCGAGTTTCCCTGTGATCAATTGTCCTAAACGCGTTTGCACAAGATGCAGTCCAGAAGGTAGCTGTACATGGTATTTTCCTCCTTTAATAGACGACCAGACTTGATCACAGCCAAGTAATATGAGAGGTTTCACTTGCCCGTAGTTTTCGCCGACTTGAATATGGATGTTCAGTGATTTTATGTAGTTTTGATCTTACTGGTGGAGCAGTCAGCTCTTTAGTCAGAATTTTATGCGTGTACAGAGTCAGACTTAAAGGCTGTCCGTCCTCGTCCCATGTATTCAGCTGTAATCGTCGGCTTGGTACTTCTTGAATTTCGTTCGATCAAAAGGTATGCAGCCTTAGTTTGGTTTCTTCTATAGTTCGTAATCCTAGTTCCTCTGCTAACAAGTCGTCGATGAAGAAGAGTTCTGCTTGTGTGTCCAACAAGACCGCAACCTTCTTCAGGCCCTTGGAAGAAGGATCGAAGATGGTCAGCTCTCCCGTGGGTAGGAAAGTATAATCTGGTTTCCGACCCTTTCGTGCTCATTGGAGTTCACAGATTGCTGTATCCACTGTTGTTTTGGGAGATTCGTCGATTATCTCTGGCGTTTGCTGGCCTCGGATCCATGATATATGTTCCGTGTCCTCGTTCTTGTAAACCTGATTAACATTCGAGATGGGCCTGCGCGTATTTCTCGAAGAGTTACTTGACGTTTGCGCACGCGTCATCCTTGGTTGAGAGTTTGGTGGACCTTGTGTCTGTGCGGGGTTTTCTGTTCTGTTACTTTTTTGAAGCCACAAGAAGTATGGTGAGCCCATTGGCATACGAAACACAAACGCTTTTTACATTGCGGCGCAGCATGTTTTGGAGACGCGCAAATCATACAGAGATTGTGTTCTCGTAGGAAACGCGACCGTTTCTGGGGAGTCTTTGAGGTAGCGCACACAGCAGATTTATGAGCTCCATGGCAGTACATGCACCCGTTAGGATGTTGGTTTTCTTTCCTTTCTACGTGCTGTGGATGATTCCGATTTTCTTGGCCGTGATCAGCGATCCATTTCAAAGCGAGTGTTTCTCGTGTGGTAATGCGTGTCTTTTCTCAAGTATCCTACGTTGAGTTGCCAACGGAAATTTAGAAAGTACTTGCTTTAGTAACCATTGACTATAAACGTTTTCGCCTTTTTGTTTCAATTGAGAAACTGTGACTTGAATTTCTTCAAAGAAAACTCGCTCAAAGATCTCAACTGCATTCTATCTATCCTAACTATAAGCCGGTTCACTAATTCTTCTGAGTTGCCGTACTTAGATTTTAGGAATTCAACGACCTTATAATAGTTTTCAGGCGATACTTGAAATTTTTTGATAATTGAGAGTGCTTCGCCTTTAAGCGCGTTCAACAACTAGTTGAATTTATATAGCTCAGGCAGGTTGGGAATAGTTATTTGCATCAAACAATAACCAAAAGTTATCCCACTCCCAAATTTCTCCCCGAAACGTGGGGACTGGTAACGTTGGAAGTTCCATTTTCGTGATTATTGGTCCATTATCCCACTGATTTTGTGGTTGAAATGGAGCAGTGACTGTAGTTTGAACCGGATGATTATTAGTAAACAAGCGCAGTGCACGCGATCTAGCTTCTAGAAGTACGAGATAGTCAAGGGCTTCCGAAAGTCTTTCATCTGTTTTCGCTGCATTCTCGTCATAAACTTCAAACTCCTTTTGGGTGGGTTCTTGAAGCGAGTCTAGTGTAGTGGCGCAGTTGCTCAAGATACTTTCGATGTGACTTACGCAAGTTTGAATTGCTCCCAGAGCCTTATCTACCCGTCTATGAAATTCTGGGTAATCAATAAGGGACTGATCGTCTGCAACTCTAGGCGACTCGGCTTCTCCTTCCTGATACCGTTGCAAAAGTGAACTTAATTTCTTGGTAAACAGAGTAAGCTGCCGTTTGTAGGAATGTATCCTAGCTGATATACTGGATATAACTCGAATAAACGATTTGCTCAAATTGTCAGTGACCAAAATTGCGTAACTGACGTTGCAGCCAAGAAATCTGCCTACTTCGCGATTGCAATGTATCGGGAAATGTAAATAATGATATCGGAAATACCAGTCAACTAGATGGAAACTCAAATCTTAAAACTCACTGGATCAGCCTGGCCTCGTCCTGATGCACCATGATGAAGTTCAGTGGTAGAAAATACAGAGAATAGAGAACAGGTATTCGATCGATACTCGAGCAAAATCCACACTAATACACCGCCGGCAACCACCAAGTTTATCAATAACACGCTTCCAAACCTCAAACTCGGGTAATTAAACCCGAATAATACAAACAACAAAGAAAAAGGAAAACACCTAACATAATCAAAAGAAAGATAAGGAAAAGTATTGTGCCGTTGTCCTCTGCGTCCATCTTTTATATCCACGTTTGGCGCGCGCTCGGTAGATCACGTTCCCATCAATGCATCGTAGATCTTGACGACGTTGTCGTCAGTGCCTTTTCATGGCTTGTCGTTTACTCTTCTTTCTCATGATGTTTCGTTCTTCAGTTTGTTTTTTTTTGATGAGAAGAGCTCAACTATGATGGTCCAGATGGAAGCCGGTTCTACTGGCATGATCTGAGAAAGGATAAGCTTCAGTTTCCCAGACGAAATTCCAAGGGAGGAGGAGTCATGGTATGGGCGGCTACCTCTCATTAACGTCTTCATTTATGGTTTGTTCCAAAAAAGCTCAACTCTCCTAATCATCTAGTCTTAACGCGCCGTGCTCTTCCTTTTTATCGTCAGAATCGGCAGCAGGTCCTCGTATTTATGATGAAGGATAATCCCGATTCACGTGAGCCGGAGCACCCAGCCCTGGCTTAGTCTGCACTAATTCGACATTTTGCCATGGCCGACTCATAGCATGACTTGAATTCAATGGAAAACGTATCGGGATTCATAAAAAGGAAGATTTATGAAGGAAACAAGCGGGTGCAGATAGCAGTGGGCCGAAGAAAGCGGTTGGGGCACCAAGTTGCCCAGGAACTCATTTATAGCCTTAACTTTAGCTTACAATTAGACACTCGTGTTTTTGAGATTTACTTCAAAGGAATGGGGCTCAGATAATTACTAGTCACATAAAGTCCTCTCTTTGTCATCATCTAGCTGCTGAAAAATACATAGATTTGGTTAATGGTCGTATCATTTGTGAGCGGAGGCAAAGTGGCATTGTGTAGTGCACTGTGTAGCTATACGTGTACAGAGGCCTAGCACCAAGTGCAAGCAGGAACAGCTCCCTGAGTTCGTCATTGCGATGTGCGTTCGGCTGCTCTTTTAAAGATTATCAGAAAGTGCAGCGGGCAGGAGACGGGGCGCCATAGTGTCCAGCTCGCTCGACCAGTTACAGGAAGGGACCATCTTAGGTGGTCCAGACAGCCATTTTCTGGATCTATAGCATTCGACCAACCATCATGGTGTTTTGCCTCTTCAAGGCACAGTTTACAATAAAGATGGTTTCTGAGATTTCCGCAAAGGATGAGTTTCTGGGCCCCCTCGTGCTCCATATTTGGTGCTCTGTATTTTCGTTTTGTGATGGCTCAATACACATACAATATCTGTCTGTAATATCTGTATCTGTAATATGAGTCTGGCAATATCTTCAGCAATGACTCACAGAAGGCAAACGCTCTAGCTCGACAATTCTCAAGTGTATTCATGCCTCCAAGTAATTCTCATTTAGTCCATTCTGATGGGTCACTGACCTTAAGTAATCCACTGAAGCACATTGCTATTGAGCCTACTGATGTATTGAAGTATTTGTTGCGCTTGAAGTCCATGAACTCTGCTACGTTCGATGGAATCCCTCAGATACTGTACAAACTTTGCGCTAAAAGTCTCTACAAGCCCTTGACCATGATCTTTAATGTTTCTATGCTGATGGAATCAGTTCCATCTTTATGGAAGGAAGCATTAGTCACCGCTATACCCAAGATTCCTAACACTCGATTATTGAGTAACTTCCGACCCATCAGCATAACTCTAGTAGCAGTGAAAGTCGTGGAAAAGATTATCAGAGAGAAACTTGTTAAGTGGCTTAGTAGACATCATATCATCCCCAATGAACAGCATGGTTTCTCATAGGGCGCTTCTACAACTACTCAACTTCTGGATAGTACGTTTGACTGGCTTACGGCTCTGAATAACAAGTATTCCGTTGATGTCATATTCTTTGATCTTTCTAAAGCTTTTGACAGAGTAAACCATTCGAAGCTCATCCAAAAATTGAAAATGATTGGACTTGGTGGAAATTTATTGAATTGGCTTGCATCTTATTTGTCAGATCGCCATATGTGGGTCAAAGTGGGGAACTCGTTTTCTAAACGCTACCTGTGTTCTAGTGGTGTCCCGCAGGGCGGAGTACTATTTCCTATACTCTTCCTTGTGTACTGCTTTGATCTTCCAAAAGTACTTAGAATCCACCCCTCAGTCAAGATCCAAATATACGCCGATGACATCAAAGTATATGCCATGTATAACCAGGACAGTTGCGATGAAGTATTTGTTGCCCTTTCTAGATCCATAGAAAGAATGATGAGGTGGTCTTGTGGTTGGGAGTTGCCCGTCAATCTGTCGAAATCTTTTGTAATGCATATTGGAAGTGGTCACGGTTTTCAGTATCGATACAAAGACACTGTTTTCCAAAGCCGGTCCTTTGTAAAGGATTAAGGGGTCACCTATACCCCTACACTTGACTTCTCTAGCCACATAAATGACATTACTCATAAAGCACTCAGAATGGTATACTTTCTATTCAGAAATATACACAGCAAGAATAGAAATGTTTTTCTGAGGCTCTATAAAGCGTATGTGCTCCCACAACTTGAAGCCTGTTGTCAGGTATGGAGCCCTCAAACAAAAAAATGCCGAGCTAAAATTGAAAGAGTGCAACAAATTTTCACCAGGCTTCTTATGTATAGATCCAAGTCGAGCCTTACGCATTCTCACCACTCCCTTCCCAGCTATAGCGCTAGGCTAAGCCTTTTAGGTCTGAAAACCCTCTTCTACCGGAGAATCTACCACGATTTGGTGTTATGCTTCCGAGTGTTGCGTATGGAGACCAAATTGAGAGCAAGCAAGTACTGGGTTTTTCGTCCAGCACATGGACGTACGAGCAGTTTCGTTTTAGACTACATGCCTGTAAAAAACCCACATTCATCGAAGATGCATAATTCATTTTTCTGCCAAACGGCCCGATGGATACAGATGTTACCTGAGGAGATTGTAAGTTCACCTAATTCTTCAGTCTTCCGTCGTAACTGAATAAGGTGAACATTTTGTCTTTACTGAATAGACAAGATTTTTAGATATCCTTCGCCGCCTTCATCTTCAGTTTGCTTTTGCTGTAGTTGCTTTCGCATGTTGCAGAACCCAGTTTTTTCCTTACCGCAAGAGGAAGATATTAATGAATGATGGACTGTGCAGATGATAGTGATAGTGATAAAAGACCAATGTTCAATGATGAAACTGTTACACACACTTGACGTCAAAACGCGCTTCATAATCTCATATACTTCTAATTTTACTTGATGTTCATGGTGGTGGCGAGGAAAGTTCCATTTGGGCAGCCAGCTCTACAAACACCGCCTCGCCACTCTCGATCGCCTTGGCGACTGCCGTCTCTTTAACAACTAACTACAGTGGTCAGAGGTGCGAGTGAACAGCTGATTTTTTATGCCCACTAATGATGTTGGAGCCACCTACACCAATGGCACCAATAAAAGCATCTCTTATTTCCTTTCACTTCAGTTTTATTCATGTGCAAATACGACGTCCAGTGTGTGTAATGGCGATGATGTAATTTTCTGGATTGTCTGTGTTGTGTATTTCTGTATAGTTGCCCTACCTAGTTTGGCGCATCTTGTATGCAAAATAAATAAATAAATAAACATACATAAATATGAGATACCTTACCACTGCTAGGATCGGAATTCTCGATTATTAGCAGAATGAAGTCAAAAATAGTTTTTAGGACGTTATCAAACAGATGAGATTTGTGCCCTAAAGTCCATCCTCCATCGGCGTTGAGTAGTTATTTGATCCACCTGAAGTAAACTGTTTTTACACGGGGTACGAGTAGAAATCGATCATGGCCCGCATCCTTTTGCATTTTGGTCCTTTCAACTAGCACATTTTAGTTGCTTGTGTAAGTGAGCCGAAAAGATCGACTCTGAGCAGCCGGACTGCATTACAACCCTTTTGCATTCCCACTCAATCCACTAATTCAGTGTTTTTGAACGGCTAGATGGTGCACTGGGCTGAATGGGTTGAGCAGGTAGGGTGGGGGAGTCATGTAGGGTTAAGCCCCCAGGCCATTGGTGTGACAGTTGCAATACCTTCCGATGTCACCTTCGCCTCAGCGGACTGTACAGAATTGTCTCTGGTTTGCGAACAATTGCGACAAAGTCATTTTTTGTGAGCTGTAGTATCGCCTATAACACCTTTCAAAAATGGGTGTTTTGAAAAAGTATAAGTGGTAATGGGCTCTTCTCAACATGGCGAATTCAAGTTTTCAATGTGGATTTTGGATGAGAATATGTACACCCAGTTATTTAGAAGGGGCAAAAAACCATTACTGGTCATCTAGTTCTACAGCAGCTCCCTGAATCTTGCTGCGAGTTTCACGTGCTTTTTGTTAGGCGCTAACTTTTCGCACCTTGATTTTATTAAAATGGTCACAAGCCCCAACTGCTGAAGCATTTTCCACCAGCCGTGGCGATCGGATGGAGCACTACCGGTAGTTTCAAAAGCTCGAAATAGTTGCCCGTCAAACTGTGGGGATGAAAGTAATAGTTTTGCTTGACTCCTCTGGCTTCGTGCAAATATTCACGGCTCTCACGCGGCGGAAGCTAAAAGTTAAGATTATTTTGCTACAGATTACTTCTTTGAAATGTTCCTCGAGAAAGCATCTACTAATTTAGAATTGTGAACCCAGCAACGGCATAATTGTTCCGCATTCAAGGTAACGAAGCAACACGACAGTCGCTCCTCCTAGACACAATACGAATCTGTGACCCTCAAAGATACACAAGGGTGCTGTCTTCTTATTATTTCTTATATTTTCTGAATACGCCTATTTTCGCGTATCCCTTTCTATTCTACTCTTAACTGTCAGTTCCGTTATTCGTCCGAAAATGGAACCCCAAGTTGTTGTGAACTGTGCTACTGAACAAACCTACCATCGTGTGAATTGGGATTCTTACTTAAAATATATAAACCACAAGTTTGGTGTGTCCGTTTGTTTGTTTGTTTGTTTGTTTGTTTGTGTGTATGTATGTTTGTATGTATGTATGTATGTATGTATGTATGTATGTATGTATGTATGTATTGTTGTTTGTTTGTTTGTTTGTCTGTCACGCGATCCGGTTTTACCTGAGAAAACACCTTTGGAGGTCGGGACAAGTTGTTGATGGGTGGAGCCTGAGGAAGGATCAACAGAGCACACACGAGCGGGCATGCGTAAGCTAAAGGTGGGCGGAGTTGGCACTAAACTGGGCGGGGCTCAGATCAAAACTTTCTAACTGTATTTAGAAACGTTTCAGAGTGCGGGAAAAGAGCAGTCGTGGGTAATGGAACAAATGTGGTCAAATCCCAAAGTGTGCGGAGTTGGCACTAAACCCAGAGTGCGGGAAAAGAGTGGTTGGAGTTAATGGAACAAATGTGGTGAAGTTATCGAAGTGGGCAGGGCTTAGATCAAATTTTAGGGCATAGAAGATATGTGGACAAAGCTCTAATGTGGGCGGAGATTGCCCTGAGGTGGGCGGGTCAAGATCAAAAATTCATAACTCTGTTCAAGAACCTTCTGGAGCGGAAAAAAGTGGCCAGAGGCTACTGAACAAATGTAGTCAAACCTTCAAAATGTGCGTGGTCTGCGCTAGGGAGGGTGAAGTCAATATCAATAAGTTATCACTCTGTTAAAAAACGTTCTAGGGCGGGGAAAAAGGCTGTCAGAGGCTACTGAAGGCTGTGATCGAATCTGCAAAGTGGACGGGGCTTCTCCGAAATGGATGGGCTAAGATCATAAAGTCGTAACTCTGATCAAAACGGTTCTGGAAGGTGGGGTCCGGAATCTTCTCCCCGAGCGTCGCGCACGTCGCACCCACCGCGTATCGCAGGATTGCGATGGAAGATTGGAGCGCGCAATTTGTGAGGTAGGGGGGTCCCTTAATTATTTGAAATGGCTGGCCGCTCTCTTCAATCCCACTGCGATCTTGATCGTCGCTAATATAGGAGGACTCATTCTAATTAATCAAGTCTGATGAAAATAAAAACGAAAATGAAGCAGGCGAAAAAGCGATCGAATCTAACAAAATAGAAGGGCAATCAACGAAAAATATTGCGTCCTATCGATTGGCGGGGAGGCGGGGTGAGTACGGTAATCGCAGTGACATTTGCCGCATGCCGCCAGGGGGAATGCCGCAATCGGGCAGAAGTTCCGTTATCCTGGAAGGTCAGAAGGAAGAGCTGTCAGAGGCTATCCTCACTATATATCATCCACAAGTTTGGCGTGGCTGTATGTACGTATGCATGTATGCATGTTTGTGTGTCGCGAAATCCGGTTTTAGCTGAGAAACGGCTGTGGAAGGCGATCTAAGTACGGGATAGGTCTGTGCCTAGGACAATATTAATAGCTAGCGCATATCAGGCTTGCAGAGCTCGGTCCTCAAAGGGCAGGACATGCGCTGGAACGGACGAGGATAAGGAACCAGCGTCTTAACAAAGCACTGGCATCGGAAAAAACAGAACGAGGTAAGGAATGGTTCAACAAATCAAATGAAGAAGCCCAACCTGCTGTGGGCCGAGCGTGCTCAATGTGGAAGGTACCTCCCATACGAATTCATGACATGGCCCCAACAAAGCCCGAACGCTAGAATAGAAATTAGAAGGAGTCAGCAAGGCCTTATCCGTGCTGAACATGTCTAAGCTTAGCGAGGTCCGGGGGAGCGTACATTTTAATGGTAAGCGGCTTTCAAAATGTATAACTTTATTCAAGAACGTTCTGGAACACGGAAAGAGGTGGTTAGGGGCTAATGAAGAATTGTGTCAAATCTACAGGGTGGGTAGGGTTTGTGCCAAGTTCGGTTGAGCTCGAATCAAAACTCATGCGTCTGTTCAAAAACGTTCTAGAATGTGCAAAAAAGTGGCCGGCAACTAAACAAATCTTCAAAGTGGGCAGAGTCTGCACCACGATGGGGGTACTAAAGTCGATTATTCAAGAGTGTTCCATATTGTTTTATAACGAAAAAAAAGAGTTAAGAGTTTATAGAAAAAGTCCTTGAACGACATCCAACGGCTTTATTTATTAGCGATATCCAACCACAAACGTCCGTGTGTCCCTCAGTCTGTCAGTCTCTTGATGTGTTTATTACCACCTTATATGAAACCTACGCTTTTATTGAGGTGAAACAGAAAATCCGAATTGAAACAAGTGGGGAATGAGCAGAGCCATCATGAATACATGATAAGAGCTAGGCTCCGCCTGCGGAGGGTGTGGCGCGCGATGAGAGTAGTTTCAACGAAAGTACATTATTCCTGTTACCTTGCGCCTAAAGCATTCAAACTTGGTGTGAGTACAGGCGGCAGGATAGGAACTTCAAGAGTAGGTTGCAGGAGTAGAGTCCGCCCAGTGGGGGTGGGGCCTGCACGAAAATGGCTGCAGAGTTCAAGTTTTGAAGGGATACAGGCGGTATGATGCGAGCCACTAATGGCAGGAGCCAGGTGTAAATTTCGCCTTCTGGGGGCGCTGCATGCACAGAAATAGTTCCTTTGGGGTCAGGCCAAAATCAGAAAGGAAACAGACGACTGGACTGGGCTACGTGGAGGGTGTAGAATCCGAAGCCGGCGATCCTGTTTAGAAGCTTTCCACATTATGCACCGTCAATCCACACTTTACTCCCTTCATACATGGAATAATTGTGTGGTAGGATTTACGCTGTGGGGATGTTGGATCATATACCGATTTGCTATACTTGTCAGTTGTGTAATTGACCGACAAAGTGGACCCTTTGTTCCCTCGAGCGGTGCAGTGTTCCAACTCCACGGAGTCAAAGAGATGATGTGGAAATATAGCTGTAAGCGCATCAATCGATAATGGCAACCGATACTGACCAGTCTCGATTTGTACTACTCGAAATGGAGCTACTACTCACTACTTTCTCTTTCGAGAAGAAAAGGGAACAAGTGATGATAGTCCTGTGTGAGTAACGGTGTACGTGTCGATGTATCTTTGACGGAAACTCATAACACCTCTTCCCGTGGACCTTGTGTGTTCAAATTCGTGGGTGGGCATAATGGAAGCAATGATTTCGGGTGGCAAACTAGACCTTTCCTAAAGGGGGAGAGGCGTGCGCGAAAACTGTCGAGTCGGACCTAGATAGCACAGTTTCGTAGTGTACAAGCGGCAGTCACCTGCCATGCTGATGGCAGGTGACACGACTGGAGATTAAAGAAGAAGGAATTAACATATTCACTCAAACAAATGAGCTCAGCAGAATTCCGCTAATGAGAGGCAAGGCGCTCTCAAAGTGTGTGTGTTGGCCGGATTTTAATTCCTCCGAAGTACCCAAATTTATCAGGGCGTGGACAACAGGCCAACTATGCGCGGGAAGGAGGGTCGATCGGTGTCGATCGATCCGAATGGTGTTGAGAAAAGGGATATGGATTGATGCAGATAAAATATTAAATATTAGACATCTTCTATGCCATACAGGTGTTTAATGGTGGAATCTTTATTCGCCTGACGTTTCGACAAACTCATCTTTATCAAAAGCCTGGAAGCGTATCGCAACTTTGGAGTGTTACCTATCACGTTTGACGTAGACCAGCTCTTAACTAGTTGCAACTCAGACCGACGAACTACCAACTAAGGAGAAATTTCAACAAGCCACTTACGTCAATTCCACCAACACCGAACACCTGCTCAACTTTAGAGACAATAGAGCAATTGAGACAGCCCGGTCAATCACGACCCTTTGATAGTATCGTGACGTGACACGTATCAGTCTCTATTATCAGAGCTCACACAGAGGGATGAAAGGCAAGAGGTCACCAGTTATGTTGACGTACTCATTCTTGTTATTCATGCTCGGATTTCGGTGTCTTATACAGAAAGCCTCGAGAGTTTTTCTGGCACCGATACTGTCCTCGTAGGCCAAAATCGTGCATTCAACGTCAAAGTCACAACCAGCATGACCTTCTCTTCTGTGCTTCCCCAGCGGTGCGATCGAGCAGGACCTTCGTTTGCTAGCTAAATGCTCTTTCACACGAACGCACAACTGTCTCCCAGTTTCTCTAATATAGCAAGCATCACATGTCAAACACTGAAGTTGGTAAACCACAGCTCTTTGTGCACACTCTCCTACTTTTCCAAACGGGCAGATCACGCAGTTATCCATGATGCAAACCCGGTCATAGAGACGATTTCTAACCAACTGATGTTTAATGTTTTCTCTTGGTGTGTTAACCAAGAAAACGTCATTGGCTAGATTCGCTCTGTTCAGACATTGCTGAATAACTGCGCTGAATCGATCTGATATGAATGGTAATTGAAGATACATCTTATTTCCAGTTCCATATGGAAAAGGCCTTGACCTGCTTCGTGAGCCATGCTGCCGAGTTGTGTATCCATTCAGATTAGCTATTTGGTGTGCTAACCTTCTGGATTCTTCCCGCTCCTCGTTACCGGTGCACACCCCCACAGCCGTTCTGTACATGTTCCGCAATACTGCGCGTTTAACAGCTCTGGGGTGTGCCGACATTGCATGAATGAGAATATTTTGGAACTTCCTTTTCTATGCCATTTCACACTGTATGTTCCACTGGTAACACTTACATGAGTATTCAGGAAGGGTAACCAGCCTTCTTGCGGGACTTCTCGAGTTAGCTTGATGTGTTGCGATTGACTGTTTAATATGTTGAACAACTCATCCATTTCTGGATGAGTTGATGTTATGACGAAACAGTCGTCGATGCAACGACAGTACATTATTTATAAGCGTGCTAGCACTGGTTGTTCGATTCTACTCGTAAAGCAGACAGCGAGAACTGGTGCTAGCCGCTGTCCCATTGCAAGCCCTCTTATCTGTGAGAAGTACGTCCCGGACCACTTGATCACGCAGTTATCCATGATGCAAACCCGGTCATAGAGACGATCTCTGACCAAATGATGTTTAATATTTGCTCTTGGTGTGTTGACCAAGAAAACATCATTGGCTAGATCCGCTCTGTTCAGGCATTGCTGGATAACTGCGCTGAATCGATGTGATATGAATGGTAATTGAAGATACATCTTATCTTCAGTTCCATATGGAGACTGTCGGAAGAAATGTGGAGAAGGATTTAAGGTGAATCGAAGCGCCTGTGTGATCTTATCCGTTTTGACGCCAAGGCCACGCTCTGCGCTAAGTACAATTCCCTGAGGGACGAACAACGGGTGAGAAATTCTAACAAC
>UZAF01016989.1:0-22172 GCA_900617895.1 Haemonchus placei
CCTAAGTCAGTGCAAATTACGCAGATTCAGTACAATCCACATTGAAAGAAAGAAAACTCGTGATCACAGCTCGCATACCTACTTTCTTTGTATAAAGAATGCACAAAAATAACGCGAAAATAGGCTCATTAGATTATTCTGGTCATGTGCACACTCTGAAACGACCATTCATAATATTAGGGTGTCATTCAGTAAGTCTAGGCGATTAACTACAAGGTAGAAAGGATAGAGAATCAACTTTAATTAATGACAGAATTCCCCTTGAGCTGTGTAACACCCAGCAGAAGACCGTAATAAGACACAACAGATGATATACATTACGAAGTTAACAATGATCCAGTAGACCAGAACGAAACCGGGCAGACATAGCAAGAATGACAGTGTAAACAAAAGAAGCGACTACTGACTTCAAATGAACAAATTCCGAAAGAGACGAAGAGCTGCCATACTGCATCCAGGAACCAGAATTGTTGAACTATCACTTAGTAACAAACGCAGGAAACAAAGAGCCTGAAAGTGGTGCAGCGTGGTAAAATTCTTCTTATAACATTTACACCAACAATAGTCGCTAACAAAGTGCTAAAACTTTCAAAAAAGGCTATTTTTAAAGGCTTCAAACGGTATGCATGGCTTTTGCAGTCCTACATTTTACATAAGTAATTCATCAGACAACGGCTCCCCCTTCTGACCTAGTACGCTGAGAGCGAACCCTTGAGAGTGCAGCTAACCCTAGGTCAAAATCGATGTTTACACAAGTTTGCTTATGTCTAACACACCTTACGATACCGACTATAAAGGAGGAGACGAGAGTTGTTCATGTACGACGGCCCCTAAGGATGATCAATTCGCAATATACTTTTCCAGGTGCTTCCTCTACGCTTCTACCATACCTTGATAATCTAGATAAATCATAAAATTATCATGTTAGGGGTAGGGCATATGTTATGAGCAAACTAAATAATGATGCGAAACCCGTATTCTCAATGAAAAACTGATAAAGTTCAGCACTCACACTTCCGTTTGATCGGCAAGAAGACGAAATTTGATGAAATGTTCTGAAGAATTGTCCTGACTGTTAAATTAGTTATTAATTTCGCGTTTTATGTGATGCAAGAATTCGACATAGGAGTGGTTGGACTCGGTACGATCGTCAATAAACCGTCTCAATATAGCTTCACGTACGGCAGAATCCTCTCTATAATCAGGATACTCAAACTTCATAGGAAATCACAAAAACAATATTCTGGACTCACTTCACAATAATTACGGGACCCAAATAGAATTTGAGTGCTGTTACATGACGTACAAAAGCATGAACTTTTTCGGAAAATGGGTTATCATATATCCGGAACGACGTCTGGAAAGACTAGATAGTTAGAACAAATTCACAAATCAGGAAACTATGTAATATTCTTCCATCTCTCATTGGAAATCAATTTCCTACTTCTCAACGGAATTCAGAGAAATAGATAAAATTGCTAATCACCTCATCGACTTGATAGTAAGAGCATCCAAAGAGATCCTGCACAAGCTGAGCATCGGAATGCGAAGATAAATAGACATAGATAGCCGATCCCGCCTCTATCAAATAGATGCCCTCTCTATTTACGTATTCAAAAGACAAAGGTAGTGCCGACGGCCACTTTCCGTCCTCGAACTGGAACATTTTTTCTTGACAATAGAAACAGAAAAAATCATGAAAATAAAATGAAATGAATGATTGAATTTGCACCTGCAGAATTTCGTTAAGTCGATAAAGCTGAGGATAAAATTCGGAAAGAATCTGTTCCAAAGGGCAAAACCGCAGCATTAGCATAGCAGCGACCCTGTCGTCTAGCTTCACAGAGCGACCAGCACAAAAAGCCGTCTGCAATTGGTTTTTTTAGTGACCACCGTAAGCTCTTACATAATTTGTGACGAACTACGGCTGAAATCTCTTCCTAAGAGTGCCAACCACTTCTGCTCTCAATGTATGGCGCATTGTATGCAGAATGTCGTAGGCGAAAGAGCGAAGAAGCATCCCAAAAATAGCATTTCCCAAACTTCAATCTGCTTTTTTTTCGAGGAAGCGCGTCATACAAGCCTAACGGTGAAGCCGAAAGCGAATTCGCATAGCTAATGGTAAGTGAAGAATCGAAAACCAACTGGACATGTTTAATGATAATTTCTCCTGTATTAAATTGATAGTTGCTAAACTGACACAGACACTTAAATTACCATATGAGGTAAAATAAAAGGCCAAGCTGCATCGCCAGTCACTTAGCTTCTCGAACCGTCCCCCTGAAAAGCATAAACCCACAAAGGTTTCAACTTGTGTCGGGTCAGATCCTACAAATTTCCCGAGCTCCTGCCAACAGATAGCTGCCTTCAAATTTTTCATGGAGACTTTCACGTATGGTTTTGCATGTTAGTATAATTTGTAAATTGGCTGAAAGAATGCTAGTTTACTTAGAGTAAAACCAGTATCAAGCGCAATTAAGAGATTGAGTTCGGCACAAAGTACGGAAATTAAGTTGCCTCAGTTCGACACAGCCAAACAAGTTTTCACAGTAACGCAAGTATCTGTACATGGCTCACACTAAAACCAAGCGAAGAATTTTCAAAAAATCGCGCGAGCCGATTAGGTGCCTCACTATCGTTGGCGGCACGGCGATTCTATTGTAATTTCATGGACCCTTTTGAAACTCTTATGCTACATTAGTTTCATCAACAATAAAAAAGATAGCTAAAAAAAAGATCTTACATGCTTCAGCATGGCCAGAGCGTAGAGAGGAAACAGCCGCAAATGACCCCTCCGTGGCACCAACAGTCCACCAGGGCGGCCTTGCCGCATGGTCTTATGGTAAGCACCGAGCGAATCAATCACGGCATTCACTATCGCTTCCCTGCAATCCGCCAGCGAAGAGCCCGACATGGATCTATCAACTCCTTAATTTCCAAAAATGAAATTCAAGGTACTAATAAGGAATAGCTATTTGACCCACAACTCCTGACTTTTCTATATTGCCGAAAATCATACCTATCAATGCTAGACACCATTTTAGAACTCTCAAAAAGTCAAAAAGTATGTGAAAATGAAAAATGATTATTTAATTTTTTGGCTTGTAATTATTCCCATTTTACTCTTAAAACCGATTTGCACTCCAGAAAACTCCAAGAGTTATAGGCCATAGCAGAAAAGTAATCGAACCTATTTTCGCTATCAGAGAAATCGTTGCTTTTAAATCAAAATTACTGTAGACCTGGGCCAAGTCTGCAGTCGTAGGTAAACACATAGTATGAACTCTGATACGTCGATCTCCTAGAAATTTTGTGAAAATTTCAAATTGCAAATAAAAGAAAAAATAAATGAAAAGGAAAAAAAAGAAAGAAAAAAAACCTTTGCTGGATGTATAAAGAAGAGCTGCTTGGAAACAGGCAGTTGTCGACAATTTCTCGTCCATGCTCACCTCAAATGATGACCATATCTATAAGTATTCATCAACCAATCTAACGGAAGCGTTACCTGCACTGCAATAGCTGAGTCCGGATTGACGTTAGCGAGAGCAAGAAGGTCAGTAGATCTAACGAAGAAATTTCCGTAGAAGGCCGACAAACTGAGTCCTTAAAGCACTAAATTATCACGCTCAAATCTGCAAATTACAG
The DNA here is from genome assembly GCA_900617895.1 of Haemonchus placei. Taxonomy (NCBI): domain Eukaryota; kingdom Metazoa; phylum Nematoda; class Chromadorea; order Rhabditida; family Trichostrongylidae; genus Haemonchus; species Haemonchus placei. The sequence continues at coordinate 3,646 of UZAF01016989.1, forward strand.
TATTTAAACGAGTAACCTCTTGAACACCGGATTCGTAAGACGGCCTCGAATCCAATTTTTCGTGTAAGATATCTTGTGAGAATTTTCTCAAATCGCTTCACCTGAATGGAAAAATTATCACTCTATAAAAGTGAATAGGACGACATACAATACGTATCGACACCACTCTCTGTAAAAGAGGAACGACAAAACAAGAAGTATTTCTCGGCCAAGGGGACGTGCGATCCTATCACCGTCAAGATAATAAGTTCACGCCGCCCAAAGTTGCACGCAACGCATTGCTGGGCAAGTGTAAAGTCAAATTTCGATGCGACAATTCCTAACAATTGAAAGTGCTTGGTCTCGATCGCACTTACATAAGCATTGAGTGCCTTTGCGTACACACAAACGTGTAATTGGGAGTCGCCATGGGTCAATGGTCGCGAGTGTGGCCTCCTGACCTGATCACTTTGCCCATGAAATCGCAACACACCCCTCGACTACGGGTGAGCCTATTTGGTTCAGCGTTATTGTGTAATTAGAAGTGTGGAACCGCGGAACTAAATACCGACTCCCCTCGACTACGAATCAGCTCAGGGTTATTATTTACTTGCTGCTCACTAACCCCCAACTCACTAATGAGCCTCGGGATTACTGAGTAACAAAGTGATTCGTCTGAGCAGAGGCGAAACGAATCACTTTTACCTTTATAAAAAATTTATTCGTTAACACCAACTTTATATTTTTGCCTATTGTTCTGATCGAAATGGTGAAGCTTACCACATATCACATATCACGAGTAAGCTGCAAGAGCATAAGCAGCTGCGCTCGGCTACATGAAAGATCAAGCTTTCACCAGAGGTCAGAAAACATTACCAAGTACCACACAGGAAATAATCATGCACAAGGAATGGAGTAACATACCTGCACAGTGTCATTGAGACAATGGTAGTTTGGAAAATGATATACACAACCAGTAGAGAACTTGGCCATCTCAGCTAAAAAGAAAGGAAATCAACAAAAATTAGACTTGCATAAATTAGCAAAGCTAACTATGTATAACCTACAAAGAGTGGCAAGATCAGCGTACTGGGAATTGAGCATGAAGAGATCTAAAGCTACTTGGTGTCCGGTACACTCCAAGGCGAGACATTTGTAGAAATCTGTCACCGGTCCGAGATTTTGGACCTCCTGAACGATAAAAACGGTGCATCTTACATTATATGTGAGGTAAGGACTGCTTTGAAGCAGAAGAAGAGTGAGATCTTACTAGACATAACTCTTTTTAAATGTCTGTCTGTGCGTCAGTATTTGACCGCAATTTCAAAACTTTTTTTTACCGTTGATGGAGAGCGTTTAAATTTGAAAGATACAAAAAGCGAGTCTCACTGAGTGCCAATAACTGAGCAGGTGCTTCAAAGACCCAGTGCCCCAGTTACGCCTCGAACGCGCAGTTCACGATAGAACGTTCCTGGAATTCCCCCTAGGGTGAACCTGTGCCACCGAGGACAGCACAGAGACGCTTTTAGAAGGAAAGACGGTCTAGATAGACCGTGATAATAGCTACAAAACCGGCTAGACTGGCTAGACTGACGTACACATCCAAGGGGCTAATTCCCACGGCGTTGGAGATGCTGCATAGGTTGCAGTCTTCGCACGGGGACGCACACGTTACATGCAGGCAGCTTATTGCAGCCAGCTGTACGCGACGCCGCACACCTATAGACAGCTCGTCCAAAGCCCCCTAAATGCAACTTTTGTTGTCACATTTTCGTTGAACCTTTAATTTTACTACTTTTTCAAAGCCTTGAAATTTTCTAGATCTGCCGATTCGTGTTTTCTTCGACTCCTTTACACTATTGTGCTCTGTTATTTCGTGTCCCCTTTTTGTATTGGGAAAGCTTGCTTTTGAGAATTTACTACTTACATCAGCCGCTCTCTGATTTGGATCCTCACGAGGCTTCAAGCTAGCGGGTCCAATGTTAGGAATCGATGCTTGGAACACCGTTACACGTCCACCAATCTCTGCCTGGAAAAAAAGCCATAAAGTTGCTAGTACTAATTACAAGTCATGCGGTGCAAGAGAAAGGAGCTGAATCCAGCGAGGGTAGATAATCGCTTTTTCAAGTCGTCAAATACTATATGCAGAATGCCTTACAAACAATTCCTATGAACAACATTCAATTAGACAAACCGCTTAAGAGGATGAGTTAAAGTTTTGTACTGGTTTCATGAATTTTTTCAAAGTTCATGACATTTTTTATGGCCCGAACCGAAATATAAAAAGTAGTAATAAATGTGGAATACGAGCACACTGGACCTAATCTCAAAACTACTTAGTTATGAATGCTCAACAATCAATGAACAAATAATGTTGAAGGTAAGTATTTAAAAAACACTCATATAGCGCCTTTTCTGCGCTATTACTGCATATTACTGCAATTATAGGAGCGGCAGGCCGTTTTTAACTAAAACAATTTTTAAGAACTAGGAATATCACCCACTATTAGTTCGTGCACGATCTTTAGTGCAGATCCAAGACAATTGGACGAGCTTTTAGCATGCTCGAAGAGCACAGGAAGCTTCTCAACGAAGGCACGAACAACCTAAATTTTCTCGTCATGATACTGCGCACATAATAATGGAAATGAAATCCTTGAAAGCACTTTGTCAAGATTTTTGAAATAGAAACTGAGGCAGTTCGTCCAGTCTATTAGGCTATGAAAAAAAAGTATTCAAGAAATATGAAACCAAGAACATTGTTGTTTACATATTTCCCTAGACTATACACGTGAATTGTATTTCACAGGCATAAACACTTTTCTCTTCCGACCCTATTTTCACTAGTTGCCAGCCATCAGTTTAGAAGTTCTAAAATCCCTAACCTTGTTTTCCATACAAATGGGCTAGTTGGAGCTAGAAATATACGCTCACTTTTTAATAATGTCGGTTCAGTTTTATAGGACTTTTGAAGGAGTCATTCCAAATCGGATAATGAACTTACGTCAGCGTTCTTCCTCAGCGGAATCAAAATTCCTTGATGCGCTGGCAGGAACATCTCTTAAAAACTGAAGTTGATTTCGTATTGAGCGCTTCAAACAGGAGCCTACCGTCCACTTCATCAACGATCAGTTCTCTAGGAAGACGTCGTGAGCCCGACGAAAACTGGTAAAAATGCACCATGGAATCAACGCACACAAAAGCGACCTGTAAGTTACTCGTGCAGAACAAACATATTTAAGATCTGCGACATGAAAAAGCGAACTCATCAAAGTTATAACTTACTACTTGCAAGCAATAATGTGGAGATAAATACAAATGGTAAAACTAGGATAATCTGATCCACACCTGCGTTCTTTCATCTCCAGGTAGCTGATCGAGATTGATAAGCAGCTGCTCAGAAAATGTGTAGATATATCCTAAACAGAGTTTTTTGATACGAGACGAGTGAAGCTTTTGGATTTTTGCTTTTGTTCGGAAGAACAGGATCTGGGCTACAGAGGACGACATGGCAGATAACGTACAGAGCACATACAGTACCAGCCAAAAGTCTTCAGTGAAACGCTTTTTCGATAGTAACTTTTTTTCCCAGTAAAAGGATTCAAGGAAATTGATATGTCAAACCTCACTTTTAACCGAACCTTTTTGTACTTTTGGCTTCATAACGGGGGGATCAGACTACGATTACGACTACTGGCTAAGAGTATAGGCTCTACTACACGAGCGATTTTTTCTGATTGCGAGGTTAAAGATAAATGCATTTCTGAATCACATTTGTGCCAGGCGTTAGTACTTGTACACTCAATGCATGCATTGCATGAAAGGGCAGTAGTCACTGTGAAAGGTCGGCTGGCAGCAGTAGACATGAAGGAATTGGGCATGAAAGACACGGTCATTTCAAGAATTTTGAAGGACCCACAGCAGACCATTTCTTCGATTATCCCATGCTAGCAGGTCAGAGACTCTGTTTGCAATGCTTAGAGAATGGGAAGACTACGATGTACCTTATCAGCCCAAACAGACGTAGCACACTTCGGTCGAAGGCTGACCCTCGCCTCACCGCGACTGACATTGTCGCTGAGTTCAGCGCTAGCGATAGCACTGTTACTAGTTGACAGACTGCAGGAAGACACCTGAACAGTGCTGGCGTTTATTGGAGGGTTCCGACCGCCGTTCGACTGTATTACGGTTCCTTCTGCAGATCGGTGGAAGATCAATTTGGAGGCGATGGTATATGGTGCGGACGACCATCTGAGGAAAATTTCAATGCAAGTACACTCTTCCCACAATCGAGCAAGGTGGAGGAAGTAAGGTGGTACACGGTACCCTCTCCTCAAACGGAATGGGCCCTATTTTGAGAATTGACAGCACGATGACAAGGAAGTAGTACAAGAACATGACGGTTGACATAGTCTTGCCGTGGGCACAGCATCACATGCAGCAGGATAAGTCCTGCAGCGGAATTACGATTCGGAACACTTCTCAACAGTTGTCAATTCAGCTCGCAGCGAACAGCGAACCATGATTCTGGGTCAAGCCGGTCATTGGATTTGAATCCTATAGAGCACATGTGGGAAGTGCTCAAAAAGCTTTTTGAACCTTGTAAATACAGTGAAGAAAAATTCGCTTGATAAGCTATGGAGGGAACGCCATGCCAGTTGCAACGCTGACATTAAAAGTCGAAGTTCTCCTACCAGATATCGATGTTTTTGATGTTTTACATATTTCTTTTCCGAAATAAAACGGTTTTTATTAGGTCGATGCTATCTGTATTTCCCACTGAATTTAAGCTAAATCTCACCAACGTACCGTGAACAATAGCAAACTGCAGTTTAAAGCGGTAAGTATTCACCATATGCCTTTTGACATACTAAAATTTCGTATGATTTTATGAAGTAGAGAGAAACTTACAATTGGAAAAGCTTCTCACTGAAGCCTTTTGGTCGCTATGTATCTTACGCTACGCTCTCACAAAACACATTTTACAGTTGTAACTTTGATTCACACCCAAATAGGCTAAAACTCACACCCAAATAGGCTAAAACAATTTCTGACGCATATCCAGAATAACGAAGAATTTTGCAGTTTCATAAATGGTGCTGCGTTATTCAATTTGAACAGCTGAAGCTCATATAAAACGAGACAAATAAGAGCTCAACAATGCGCTGCCACATTTGAGATAGATAGATAGGCACGCTTTTAAGTGACAAAAGCGGTCTAGATAATTGCTAAGCTCATTGTGAATATTTTAGGCGATTATTGGTTAGTGCCGGTACAAATAAAGTTATTTTGTCACAGGAAACACAGCCTGCCGCGCGTACAGTAGAGCCACTTGAACATTAATTGTGGGAAGAACCATTTTTTAGAACCTTTCGTTCTTTGCCCTTCAAATATTCACCACTAAATGCGAAATCAACAATACCTGCTTCAACAGCTGCCGCACTCACGTCCAAAACAAACACGTAGACAGCAGGCTGCGGTGGGCGCAGCTATAACGATAGCAAATATACATAAAAAATATAGAGCGTGGATTTAATTTTGGGAAGAAGTTACGTGCATACAAGACATGTGCACTACAAATGTTGATAGCAAACCTTTCCCTGTTAACCGCTGCTGATTAGAGTAACTCAAAACTTATAAAAACTCTACTAGTTGGAAGAACGCCCTATTTCGGAGAATGTCAGATGAAGCGATTTTGAGAAATACCGAACCAAGTCCCCGTAAGTGAATCGTCAAACAACACGCCCCACGAGGTTGCATGGGAACACTACAATGAAGGCCAGAAAAGGCAGACTGTTCTAGGTCCCGTTAGTTCCAAATGCCCAGCTTACTGTATTAGCGAACTGTCTATTATTTTACATTTCTTAGGATCGAAGCCACCAAGATATAATAAAAATAAAGACTTAATTACCATGTATTCATTGGGTGCAATGAATTCCACCGTCGGGTGTTTGATCTCAGGTCGATTGACTGGATCTCCAAATGACTTTGTGTTCGGATCCCAGCAAAAATCATCCGGTACTAAAAGCGCCAACGTGAAAATATATCTCCAATTTAAAAGCAAATTACAGAGTGATGCAAACAACGACATAGGAAGCCGAAAACACACGACGAGAAGTCGAAAAAAGTATTGATCCAAAAAGAAGAAGGGAACCCACGGTCATTGTTTCTATTGCACAAATTGCATTTCCAGTGCCGTGAGTCTGGTAAGTAAACGTATGGATTGATATATGTTCGACAATAACGACAACGGACGATTGTAGAAGTTTGGATTATGTTCAAGTTCTAGAACAAAATAAACACGTAGATCATCCTATCGCGAACAACGTCAATCTCACGCACAAACTTTGAAAATACCTTCATATCTCGAAAAGGATGAAGAGTGAGACCAAAGGGCAAACGACTTTTCTTCAACAGCTCCTCAGTTTGAGGCACCATTGTCAATGTACAGCGAAATACGCTAAAATTATTCATGTATTACAACTGCAAAATCCCCTAACATAATTCGTTAACTTTGTTTGATTTCTGGCAGCAATTGTCTGGTATAGTCGAAATTAGAGTCAGGTAAACAAGGCTTCTACAAACCATGGATCCACTCTCGCGGCATTGTTGGCCATATTGTGAGGAAGAACGTATTCGTTATCGTCGAATCCCAATTGGAGAACATTCCTTTCAGCTACCAAGTCAATTAAATCTGGAGTTTGCATTTGAGTGGTCAGTCGCGAATCTTGCGGATGAGGAACACCCCAGGAAGAGTTGACATGCTGTGGTATTGTCGGCTGGGCATTCATACTCTGAAGAAGAACACCTTTACCCAGCTTCTTTCAATCAGTCAAGAACAATGGAGTCGCAAGAACATAACAAAATTTGGTGATGTTTAGAATTTTATACTAAAAAAGAAACTTTTTTCAAATATTTGATACTGTTCTGAAAGATGGGTCTAAAACTCACAATTTAATAAAAAACGACAGAATTATACAGGTCCCCAGAATGGTTCTCGCTGTTAGTGACGTGTTTGCCGCGGACAAATCTTTGTTTTTGAACATAATGTGCAAGCTTCAGTAGAGGTGCCAATAGTGATACATTCAATCCGAAGATGACATGCCTTACCAAAACAAGTATACGTACGCAGTTACGTAGCACCGCTCCACATTTGACAAAAGAAAAGTTTTGGATTGATGGTTACTGTAGAAATGGTTGCCCTGCTCCGGAGACTACTCAAAGACACTTTTGATGGGACGAATGCTGCAGATCACTTACCGGGAATAAACTATAGGGCCTAATGAGGCGATATTTGGCTTTTCTGCACTGGAAAACAACAGAGGGCAAGATCCGTCCAAAATAGCAACTGCTGTTATGGATGCCCATAGATGAGTGGGCCGAGCGGCTTGCAGTAGTATAAGCTGGTTGGACGGTATTGCATCGTAGGATCGTGTAGCATTCCTATCAGATAACTCTTGTCAAAGAACACTTTGCCTTGCTCGTACAAAGCAGAGAATGGGGGCACACAGTTCAAGGAAGGTCACGCTTACAGAGTTCCTGCCTTTTTCATCTCCTTGCCGCTGACGCTTCATCCTAGATCAACGCAACCATTTCCTTCTATCTGATATTATACCACAAATCGTTGTACATTGGTTTGAGCTTTGGCATTCGTTTAAAAGGTTTTTAAACTGATTTATAACACTGTCGTGGATAAACTGTATGATGAGACTGCAGTGGATCAGAAAGCATATGGATTGTTGACGGTTTCCTCTACCTCCGCCTGATCTACCTTCCTCTCCTTTTCTCAGTATTCTTGGTGGCGTGATAATTTAAAGAAGCCGCTCCCTTTTTTTGCATTGCAGTTGTTCACTTCAACTGTTTGTAAAATATTTTCTCTGTCAGTGAGATTCCCCGGATTTCCTGGCTACTAGTCAAGCGGACCGGAGCTCTTTGCAATTGTCGCAATCGTTTTAAGTAAGCAAGGCATTATTCGTGCTGGGCAGGCGTAGCCCCGCCCACCATGGGCAGGGCGTGCGTTGAGATGAAGCTGCTTTTCGAAAATGAGTATAAATTCGTTCGGAAAAGCTCTAGAATGCGGGAAAAAGTGGTTAGAGGTAATGGAACAAATGTGGTCGAACCCTCGAAATAGCTGGGTTGGCACAAAAGTGATCGGGACTTAGAGCAAAATTTCATAACTTCGTTCAGAAACGTTCTAGAACGCGGGAAAAAAGTGGCCAGAGGTAAAGGAACAAGTTTTTCGGTCAAGTTTTTATAGTGAAAACTGCCTGCACTGCGGTGGACGGAGTCATGATCAGCAACTAATAACTATGCTCAAATGAATAAAGAGCGTAATACTTTCAGCAGTTCAGCGTTCCAATCTAGAAAGAACTGCCTTGTTCTGATAATTCAACGTTCCGCTGAATGACCAATCGCAGATAAGCGGTCGTCGACATATAGTGACCGCGTTAGCGTGCGTAGCCCAACTGGTAATTAATACAGCACGCTTCCAAGCGCACCAAAATTTTGAATGATGAATGTATTCATCCAATAATGGCTTTCTCGTAAGATTATGATCAATCAAAACTTACCATTTGACTGAAGCCTTGTTGCACTTGTTGTATGTTTGGTGGTGCTGGTGGTTGAAAGGCGGCTGTCTGCATTGGAGTCGATGCGGACGATCTGGAGTGGCCGGCAAGACCCGGTGGGACAGGTGGAACTTAAGAAATATAATCATCTTCTCACAAGTTACCAAAAAACATTCCTTTTCAAACACACATCTACATATCGACAAGTAGAACAAACAGCAAAAGGCAAGGAAATATGAAAAACCAGTCGGGCCGCCCGGCTAACGCTGGGCTTCCCTCCTTATGGTTACGCCCGGCTTCGTCGGGCGGTCCTCCTTTCTGTAAGAAATTTGCTATGCGTAAACAACTCTTGGGATTCTCCTTTTTCCTTGAAAGCTCTACACCCTCAGTATTAGCTCCAACCGAGAGCGATTTTTTCAGTAAGCCATCTTCGCTGTGTCCGGCCAGAACATCGTATAACATCACAAAGGCGATTATTCAGAGAAAAAAAGGATAGATGAGCCGTACCTCCGTGAAATTTTCGTGCAATTGCAACACTTTGAACGCCCTATGGCCAAATTGTCAATTTCCTCCCCCTATGGGCGGGACCTGGTCCTGCCACCCACCATTAGTGTTCCTATCCTGCCGCCCGTACTCCTACCAAGTTTGAGTGCTCCAGGATTACGGGGACATGAGTTCTGAATTTTCGCTCAAACATTTATTTTTCACAAACCCCGCCCCCTTTGGGCGGAGTTCGGTCCTAGCACCCACTAAAAGTGTTCCCATCCTGCCGCCTGTACTCCTACCAAATTTTAACGATTTCGGTCCACGGGGACAGAAGTTATGAATTTCCGGTCAGACACACACACATACACACACACACACATCAACAGACACACTTAGCCGATTATATAAGTAGGATGATACTAGACGAGGTGCTCTGCAAAAAACTCGGCAAATTAATGCGTTGTGTTTATGGAGTGAGCAGCCTATTTCGGAAGCAAATCAATATTCACACCATTCCCAAATTACCTACATGAGAGGAAGGCAGAAAAGAGGAACACAGTAGCGCAAGATCACTTCATTTCATTTCCTCAGTGGACACAATGTCAGCTATTGCTACATGGGTGTGCATATATGTAGTCATAACACTTGAAAAGCAGTCAGACTTTTCGACTTATGACGTGATTTTGTGAATGTATTATACAAACTAATAAACAAATCTTGCCAAATGCTTGAATAATGTTGAACAACGTGATAGATTCACCACTCACCAGGAGGACCGGCTGGACCAAGAGTTGAGTTAGAATTATAAGAACTGTTCTGATGTACAACTGGAGCTGAACTTCCAAAGGGCGGATGAGGCAACGATCCAGTAGTGGCAACCTTAACAAAATTTGAGCAATGAATTACTAACAAAAAAAATCGGATCAATTCTAAATTATTGTAACAGCAGTTAAGGGCCACGCCAAGAGTAAGCTACCAAGTGAAAGGTATCAACCAAGAGTTCGACATTCACGTAGAAGGCTAACAGCTTCGATAATAACATAAATACAAGCATTCATTGTAACTAACTTGTTGGTGTAGAGCTGGAGTAAAAGGAACAAGTACCGGTATACTATAAAAACTGAAAGCCGCAAGCAAAAAACGGCTGAAATGCTTTATGATCTTAAGACTCGCTTGGCGATGCTCTATCAGCTCTAGCCAAGCCCGCCAACCAAGTAGCTATTCGCTAGATTCGACTTCTTGTACAGTTTACTTGCGTCAGGGCGTGTATCATGCTCCTACCTTGGCTTCAGCAGTATCGCTAGGGACCTCACGCTGCGCACTAAACATTCCCAGGGATGGCTGCTTTTTAGGAAGCTGTGTGAGGTAATGCCCCCTAGCTTAACATCGAACCTTGTTTCACAACGAATTATGCCAAGCAAGAAGAGGTAGAAAACTATTGAAATATTTAATTAAACGTACATGTTGAACAGGAGATGTAAACCCTTGTGTAGAAGTAAAGGGATTAGGAGGCGGCTGGAACGCCATGGAAGGTCCTGGGAAAGGAGGAATCGGTGCAGCTTGACTGGATGACGAATCATATGGTTTGAAGGCCGATAGTGGGCCATTGATGTTCGGAGCCGATGGCGCTACCTAAAATCAAGTGCTAAAACTTATCTGAATTTGCGTGTATGGACACCTCCAGAGCGCAACGACCGCCCAACCCACGGTATTGCTGGCTACATGCTGACAACACTGTACGCCGATGGATCACGCGCTCTCATGACTCACGCGGCTCTGAACACAATCTGTCCACTGTTGTCAACACGTAGCCAGCAACACCGTCAGTCGGTCGGTCGTTCGATAAGTTTTTTTCACTCTGAAAGCACCCTATTGTTGATAGTTCTAGCTAGAGCATAGGTACAGTCATAAAGAACTCTTATTAATCTATGAATCTTGATCATGTACAATTTGGTTNTCACGCGGCTCTGAACACAATCTGTCCACTGTTGTCAACACGTAGCCAGCAACACCGTCAGTCGGTCGGTCGTTCGATAAGTTTTTTTTCACTCTGAAAGAACCCTATTGTTGATAGTTCTAGCTAGAGCATAGGTACAGTCATAAAAAACTCTTATTAATCTATGAATCTTGATCATGTACAATTTGGTTGAAAGCTGAAATCGATTGTACACTGAAAAATAAGCTGCAACAAACGATGTGCTGTATTTAGCGACTTTTGCATGCTCGCCAAAAAAAAGACATCATATTAAAAGCAGATAAGCGTGAAACCCTATTTCTCCGGTAGTCGCACTCTACAAACGTGTGCACTAGGGTTACGTAAAGCTTCAGACCAAACCTGCTTCTGAGTATAATACGTTTTAATCGCGCTCCAATTGAATTGTAGCGCGTATTTAATGAGGGTCATGACCACGTGGCATGTTTCACACTGGGACGGTCACCCACAGAAAAGATAAGTTACCATGAATATCCCCCGAAAGTTGCACATATACAATTCATGACAACGTCCACAATTAAAAGGTCGCACACGAGTTTTTAACACTTTGACGGCAATGGCACCCACAGGTGAGTGCCACTATGACGTGCACATGGGACAACGGCACCCAATTTTGGGAGCCCTCATACATTCTCGTTTCTTACCAAGTGCTGAATTCAGTAAGCCAGTGAAAGAAGTTTCCCCTGAGAGAATGCCACCCGCCGGTGGGTGCCACGGCACGTCACGTCGAAATCCGCATTGTCGTCAAAGGGTTAAGCTATATAATCGTTAAGAAGTTATAGATGGTTATATGTTTCGACGTCAACAAACGCACTTTGGAATGCACCTCTAACAGGAAATCAATTCAGAATGGCACTCGCATTCCGACTTAGGATGTGGTCGTTAAAATGAAAGTTGACAGTCCAAGTACAAGCCATGGTTTCAGATATCCCTTTTTAGACGATTCGGTACATATTACATATCCACCAAACCTGTCAGACAAGCCTTTCATCCCCGAAGAGATGGAAGGCTTGTCTGAAAGGTTTAGTGGATATAAAGCCCGGATCCGATCCCCGAACCTCTCATGTAGTTGAACCCCTCTTGGTGCGATTCATCGCCCAGATAAGGAGGTCAATCCGCACACGTGGTGCGTAACGCGTTGCACTGCAAAAGTGAAACCAATTATAATGAGACAACTCGTAACAAGTGAGTTTTCCCTCGTCCTCAGTAGCGGATGCACTGCAGATGCACTGGCAAATAATGAGAGCTGAAGATCAAAAACGCGGGAAGCACGTTTGAAGAATAAGCCTGCTAAGAACAGAAAAGTGAAAAAAACATGAGCGTAAACTCCTAAGAGAAGAACCTCTTTACCTACCCTGAGGTTCGATTACCAGTAGTGTCCTTCCATACTCATGACAAGGATTGATTCCCAATCGCAATGAGTCCCGGGCTAAATGGTATCGTGACCCCATTATCTCGGCAGATCCCTTTGCCCACACTAATCAATGATCATCCCAATATATATGTAAGGAAGTTCGAAATCCTTCGATGCTAACTTCGAAGATGATGACGACTGAAGTGAAAATCCAACAAAATCAAAGGTACTCAGCACGAAGCTCAAAAGGCATGTTGATGTAGTGTCGGGGATAGGTCTAAACAGCGCACATCATAACACAGCACACACTTCACCTCTGCAGTTCTGATCAATCGGCAGCAACCACTATCAATTTGTGACGATTAATTGATGAAAAAGTAAAACCTTACCTACGGCTCTGAGACATGTGGCCTTTTCTGGAACAATGTAAAAGATCCCCAGAACTCCTCAATCACTTTATTTTGATCACTCATCTGACCCTTGTTTGTCAGCTTTTTTGCGCACTCGTGAAGGAATACCAGTACGATTACTATATATGAAAGGGCTAACTATGAACAGGCAGATATCTGCATGGAAAGTTATATCGTAAAAAGTGCTTCAAAATAAGCCGGACAAATGTTGGTAGTGCGACACTGCTTCTCACTGTAAATGTGAATGTGCCATCGATAATCGATGTTCTCTGGATAGAGTGGGCTCTGTTCACGCAGCTATGAAAGCTGTAATAGAAGCGAATGAACGATTAAGGTGATTAAAAATGACTACAGGACACCGATTGCTACTTCCCTTTTGCAGGGCAACTGAAAATGATAAATCTGAGTTTCGAAACCTTCTCACGGTTTTGAGGCTTCAAATATCGTGTCTTCTCAGAAACACTCACCCATTACTTTTTCGTACTTAAAACCAGATACGTAGAAATAGTTCTAAACCTATACAATGACCAATCTACGATCACTTGTGCGTAACTGTTTAAATCAATCATAAACTTCAAAACTTTCCAGCACCGTCATTGATCTAATATACATATACGTATATTTGTATGTGTTTAAGAGTGGACAAGCCGCAAGGCCGTTAAGATTAGTCAAACTCAATTCTTTCCGCACATTCAAAAAATTACTTAGTTGTTGTTATAAAAGTTTTTTTTTTCAAACATGAAGGTAAAATACTGAAACCACTTACATTCTTATTTTGTGGAAAACCATTGACCATCTGCGCATTTGGTGTGTAATTGGGAGTAGTAGGGAATTGTGGAAATACTGACGGCGCCGTAGACGTTGGTGGGACTTGAAATGCACTCCTTGGGACCTCATTTCTAGAATGAACCTCTATAGTTACTATAATTTGCCAAGGAACTAGCTGAAAGAATAATCATGCAATGTTGTCGTCGTACAGTGATCCAACAACCCAGAACCAAGCAATGCGCTGCTATCGCTAACGCATGTTCGCTCACGCTGAAGCATAAACAAAATCAACGCGTACTTTGGACAGCTAACTATATGAAGAGCACTATTGGTTACTCATAGCGTCGGTAGCTTTTGAAAAGTTCATAAAAACAAGATCGAAGGGTGCTGCGATGTGCACGTAAATCGATATCGTAAAAAAAGCATGCGATACCAATAAATCACCGTATTCGTTGTTGTTTCCTGTTTTCTACGCATTTTATAGTTCGTGCTAGATAGATAAACTGTATCTCTAGATTCGTCCTTCAGAACCTACGCTGGATCTTGTGGAGGAGAGGAAAACCCCTTTGATTGGGGCCATTCTGGACAGACGACTATGGGGTTGTCCGTGTAGAACATAAGGGAATTCCTCAATTCCAAAGGAACGGAACGATAGAGTGGCCAAAACATACGTTCAATGTTGACATTTTTGAAGAGTACTATATGGTCCTAATGAGTATTTTATACCAGACTTCTATCACATAGCACTTTGACGCAAGATAACGCATCTAGCTTACGTATGCTGGGATTCTGACCCTAAGTCTTGGTACAGATACATTATAATCCACAGTCTGTAGTTCGGCCTGGTACCTGACCACAAGAAGCCGGCAGCTCCCCAAAATAGCTCGATATTGGGTATGTTGATGGATCTCACAGGCTCACCCATGCTTGAAATGTTTCTCTGAAAGTCTAAACGTGATTTAGTTGTCAGTTATTTGCTGACTGCTTACACTAAATGGGCAAAGTCTCACATGCATTAACCAAGCAGAAAGGATGTAGGGGAAGTTCCCAAGGGGTACTGATCGCATCGTTTCTCTCTGTGTATGTATTTGCAAAGCGATAAAAACTCCCTCTCTAAGCGTTGTATTGCTATACTTGCAACAACCAATCTGAAAGGCTTTGAAAAACCAAAGTAATTTGATGAAAATAAACAAAAAGGAACTTCTAATGAGAACATACGTTCGTGGATTCGTCGTAGGCGCCTGTGGTTGTCCAAATTGTGAGAATTGAGCGGTATGTTGATATGGAGTGCTGCCAAAAGCTTGAGGAAACCCCACTTTTTGGGGTATGAAACTGGATGGGTTAGCCATCCAATGGTGCGGGTCACGCCTGGAAATAGAAATTAACTAATAGTCAAAGAACGTGGGAACGACTCAGATAAAAAGTGCCAACAACTCCACCTTAATCAACACTGCAAAGAAATGAAAAGGACCAAGAGATCAGACAAATGTCCCCCGGGTCCCTAACCCTAGGCTTTCCGGCGAACACGAAACAGGAGATTACCAGATGACAACCAAAGACTACGCCTGGGTAAGCACACTCGATTTCTACGAAAAGCGCCCGTCTGGGAAGAAATCAAGAGCTTTCTTCGGGATTGACCACAAATCAGCGGAATTCTGTTGGAATTTTTGACAGCCCGATCATTTCATGTCGGTTGCGAGGGAAACCATGAATACCGTATCCTTAGATGCGCAGTCACCGCTACGCGACCGCACGCAACCCACAAGTTCTCACAAATGTGGTCGGTCACCTTTTTAAACTAAAGCATGATTGTTTTGTTTGTCATATGGTTTCGTCGACATAACAAATTTGATCTATCGCTGGGTACTCAGTTCGGTAGGGTAACCAGCAGTGTGGTTAGCCATCTAGGTTGTTCTGTTGCATTGTATCGCCCTTAAGACGAAATCGGATTCTTTTCGTTTGATGGTACACGTAGGTACACGACCATTTTTTAACAGTCCGGTATTTCACTGTGCTGTTTCTTGCTTATTTGTTTATTTTTGCTTTGTGTTACCTTATACGACTACTTTATGTGTGACATTATATTGCTTTGATGCCAAATGACATTGTTGTTTTACTAGTAATTTCAGGTACCATGCAAAACGGGGAATTAAACGGAAGTGGAGAATATAAAGACAAACAGGGAGGGGGTGCGGGACTTCCTCTGACAAAAGTTGAAAACAATGATGGTAAAAAAGTGCTAACTAATGGCATGAGCAGAGTGCACCGAATATTATCTGAGGATGAAATAAATCAAGGGAAAACGACACGCTGGACTGAGCTGGAAATTCATGGTTTGTTTTCCTTTTCTTTCGCATTTTTTGCAGTGTTTTTTCTTAATTTTGACTTAAATTCACTACACTAGGTACGAGCAGCAACGGGCTGCAGCGTGTTCTTATTATGTAGAAAATCAGAGTTGTTAGCCTTTGCCAAATGGTTATGTAAATAATTGTTCTCCATGGTGGAATAATAGATTTTTTGTCATTGAATTTCATTTTCTGACTTGGAAAAAGTACGCTGCTCATTTGCGCTGACTCGATTCAGCACTTTGAACCAGGTCAATCGTCATTCGATTTCGAAGAGGGAGTACCGAAGTTTTTAGTTGTGTTTGAAAATTTTCCCTTTATATCAATCATCCAACATTATTATCGTACTGCACAAATTTTTGGTCTTCTCGAATGTGACCTTTTATATCGTCCGAGTTGAGTATCTTGCTAGTTTTTTTTTGTGAAAGCTTTTTTATTTCGAACCCTTAGGTCTTCCTCCGGCAGTCTGATGATCTTTATTTTAACATCAATTCGGAGTTGAATTCAGAATAGGCTGGGATAGAACTACAGAAGCATTTTTTGTTACTGATCTGACAGCTATCGACGGCTTTCAGCTGATTTTTTGTTAACTGCATTAACTTCACTTGAATGCCAAAGTGACTTTCATTTTTTACATCTTTAAAGTTTTTTTCGAGGTCATAAAGAACCGAGCCCATTCCGATGATCCAGCAGCAAGTGTTTAACTTAAGCGCACGTCTTGCCTGCGCAGTGAAGAATTCGCTGTTCTTCTTTTCAAAATTTGCTGGGACTTTCCATTCAATTGTTAGGCTCCATTCTCTTCTCTCAGATATTGCGTGATTTACAAAATATTGCGCATTGCTGTCATTATACTGCATAAATCTACCTTTGAATTACAGCGCATGTTCATGCAGTTTTGCCCAGTGAAGTATAAACAAAAGCCAAAAGCAGTAAGAATGATGACAGGCTAAATTTACAAGTTGTGCAACAGTGTTTCATGAGCGAGCAACGAACCAGAAAAGATGATATTCCAGTTATATAGAATTTTCAGTACTTGTTTCTGACCGCCTTTTGTTTTCCGTTGCAGTTGTTGATTTTCAGCAGGTTCTGGCTAACCAGCTTATCGGGTTACCTGCGTCGAATGTTGATCATATGTTGTATTTCCCACTGAAGAGACATCGAGGGGCCTCCAGTATTCTGCATTCCCAATGCTCATACCAGAAATCATGCTGTTGTTGTTTATGTACTTTTCCGATTTACAAATATTCCCGTGCTGAACTTTTTTTTAAATAAGGCTACCGCGCACCTCTGTGTTTTGATCATTCCTCGTGCAAAGCAAAGCAACTAATGAGGCTTCGTTTGTGAGCAATTTGCGGAGAAAGGAAAAACAGTCTAAGATCAAAGATGTCATGTCTGAATACATGTTCACTTGTTCGGAACAGTGACGATTCGAATTGTCATCAAAAACAGTTTCAAAATGAGATTTTGGTTGAGCATTCCTTCTTCAGGAAGAGTTCGTAATCTCTCTAATGCGCTATGGCAAGTGAGTCACTTATCCGCCTTATTTCTAAATGGCAATCAGTTAACGCGTGTTCCGCCCGAAATATCGCAGGTAGGATACGTTCTTATCCTTTTCAGCTTGTTTTTTTGTAGTTCACCAACTGCGAACACAGTGGAAGTATGTGTTACCAGTCGAACTTTTCTTGATTTCCTGTATTTAGTTAACAAACTTGACAATGTTGGATCTATCTCATAACAAACTACGGAGCCTTCCGGCAGAGCTGGGTGATATGATATCCCTCTGCCACCTTTACCTTAACCACAACCAGCTTAGAGTTTTACCCTACGAGCTTGGAAAGCTCTTCAGGATACAAACTTTGGGTAGGTGTTTCACAATAGAAGAATAGTTTTTCGTCGTTATTAATTGTTTTTGTATCGTTTTTTTCTGTTGCGCTTTTGTTTTTTTTTTAACTTTTTCGTATTTGCTGAGACGAGGTCCTTTCTGAACAGTTACGTTTGAATGATTTCTTTGTATCAAAACAACAACCATGGCCATGCATAAGTGCGGTTCAGCTTTCTCATTCTGAGGGCACAATTTCGATACAAGTATTTGCTGTTCGCTTGAAAATCCCTTGTCGTAATGTTCTTAATAGTTCATGAGGAGTTTGCTTTTGCTTAGGTGACCTTACTTGAAAACTATATGATGTTGTTGTAAATTCTTTTGCGATCCCATATAATAGAGGAATGATTTCAGGTCTCCAAGGAAATCCTTTATCTCCTGAAATCAACAAAATTTATCACGAAAGCAACGGATCCCATAAATTATTACATTTCCTTCACGATCACCTAGCAAGTGAGTTTGTTTCTTTTTTTTTTTGTAGACCAAAGCTACAGGATCTTTGTTTAGTAGACTTGGCTTCTTTTTTGATCTGTTCTGTTGATTATTTGGAGCTTTGAATGACTCTGTCTGTTTGTAGCTCCATTTATGTCAATGTCTTCGACATTTTCACTTTTCAAGTATTGTTGTCATTAGTCCACATTTCTTGGGTGGTCATTGCCAAGATGGTGACATTTCACCAGTCTCTAAATGGAGGTGGACAAATAATTGTGGTAATCCAATGTCTCCGAATCTCTCTAAGAAGATGC
>UZAF01016989.1:22840-54417 GCA_900617895.1 Haemonchus placei
TCTGCTGGTGAATAGGGCGACTGTAGAAGTAGATTACATTTCATTTCTTTATTCGGCTTTGGCTAACTGTTCCATCGAGAAGTTCGTTGAGATAAGTTCATGTGTGTGCCACTTTCCAACCTTTCTCGAAGTAATAAGGCATAATGTGGCGTGTATGAAGATAGCTTCTCAGGCATATTTCTGTTGAGAAAAGCGAGAAAATCATTTCAATCGAAATTCCGAATTCAATATTCAAATTGTATCGAGAGAAAAAAGGTCACGAAAAAATCCGCAATAATATGCATCAACCTATTATCAACTTCTCGCATGCTTCTCATGTTCAGGTCTTCCCCGCGGCCAATATTTCCTGCTTGGCCTTTTTTAAAATTTTCCCAATGTTGTTTTTTTCTGTGGTTGTCCTTACACTCTCACTTGCTCATTCATCTCTTCATGTCGGATCGTCCACCGCGCTCGCACTCCGCAACACGCCCCCTTTTTCGCCCAGCCGGTACGCCACCTACGGTGGTATCTGCGATTCACTCATAGCTTGAGCGTCGTTCGCGTCTCCTCAGGATCATTCTGCTCATTCGAATTGGTGTATCCCTGACTTCTTCGGTGATGTGCTAAAATCGTTTTTCATTCATATTATGTCCGATGGCGTCTCTCATTCATGTGCAGAAGGGAAAGACTCATCCACGGAACAGAGTTTGAGTGAAGCGAGCAGAAGCACTTGCGCAGGAAGAGGAACGGGAAAGCGTTTTGCCCGAAGAGCAAAGAGGTGGGCAGAGCTACAGCAGAGAAGATACAATCAACGACTTGTCGCATTACATTCGAAATTGCTCGAATCCTCGGAGGAATCTTACACTTTTGATTCGTATGGGTTATGCAGTAGTGCAGTAGAGCTTGTGAAACGTGAGGAAGCTCTGCATATATCACCAAATGTGAAAAAAGTCTGTAACTCTATTTCGAATTGGACGACAAAGCCTCACTGCAGTAATGCAGTCAAGCATTGCTCTGTAACATCGTTTGAGGCGTCTTTCTTCATGAATGGTGGCTCCATCGAGCGTGCCTCTCGCACATGGTTCTCAGTACGTCAGGTTGCCGCAGAATCAGTCTCTAATGATTTCCCAAAAAACGGACTGCCGCATCAAGAGAGAAAAAACACTTGGGAATCTTCAGTTCCTTCTTCGGATCTAGGCAATCTTCTTTCATTGGTTGAAACTGAACTGTCTTTCGCATCCAACAACCCACCGATATTTGAATCAGCACCAGACGACGAATCGTTTTCTTTCCATCTGTTTTTTCATCCAGACATTGCAGATAGATGTAGTTTTCTTGGTGAGTTTTATAATTTCTATGATACGTTTTTGTTCTATGTTGTTTTCTATGAATTGATGTGCAGTAATTGTTCCTACGCGTTGAATTATAAACGAAAAACGGAAAATCAGGCTGTTACGTTTTGAAACTAGAACGACATCATTCGAGTTGGGTCATTGTTTATCAACGCACTTCAAGATGAAACAATTACATAAATACTAAAGTCTTTTGTAATAAAAATGCTCCTGAGGAGAATATTCATTTGTCGGCTGCGGATGAGCACTCTCGATTCACTCCATCAACAAGGTCAATAGATAGGAGGGATTTCGATCGTAAAAGTTTTTCTTTATTTTTTTTCGTTAGCTTGCTTTTCACTTCATTTCTTTAATTTCTATTTCGCGCCCTTTCTGATCAAATCCCTCAGCTACTCCCCTGTTGACACGGTGAGTTTTGTACCTGATATTTTCGTCAGAAATTTGAGTCAGAATGTAGAGGACTGAGCTTTTTCTTAAAATCTGAACAATTTCTAAGAATGCCGCTGCCTGATGTCCTCCACAGCTCAATGTTTGGAAGGCGTCGCAGCTTTTCTCTAACCTTGCTATCGCTTGCTGTTTAGTTCCAAAAAGAAATCTTCTGAATTCCGGAAAAGAGGAATACACTTAGAATGGATTTGAGCTTGGCGAATTTTGTTTTTTGAAAAGTCTTTTTCCACGTTTCCCCTTCCTATTTCTGTGTTATGTCATTTCTTTTGCAAGAAAGCCTTAGCAAAATGCTGGTTTTGTTGTCTCCCGCACCATAATCCTTTAACGCGAGCGTCTGTTCCTTTCTTTAAAGAGTGCGTTCTCGCTTGAACTGTCGCGCAGGCTATGACCCTGTTTTGGTGTTCGCGTTCATTAAGAAAATTGACGTTTCGAATCTCCTCTTTGGCTCACAAAGGAGAGAAACTGTGTGCGAACAAAATAATGGTGAAGAGGAAGTTCGCAGTTATGCGTATAACTCATACATATATTACATATATATTACTATCTAGTTTTTTTTCTACATCGAAGTGATAGACTTATCGTGATAGTACAGTAACAAGCTGCATTCAGTTAACACTGCACCGCCACCTGAGCGTGAATGGGTGATGATCCGACATGCGGATCCTGATCGGCCTATAGGTATGTTTCTTCGGTTCCGTTTTAGCTTCTCTTTTTGTGTTTGATCGAAATTCGTTAAAACAGCATTAATTTCCCTTCATATTTATATATTGTTGAGCATATTTTTTCATTTCAAAAGAAAGCCAGCCGGTAAGAAAAAAAGCAGGAGGGCGGTCATATATTTTCTTCTCTTTTCTTTGAATCGCATTGGTTTGTATTCAAAGGAATTGGTATTCTCATTTCTGGGGTGGATCCCAGCGCTTCAGCTGCTTCGTCTCATGTAGTGCATAGTACATTAGTCGTATTCATTTTTCGCAATAGATTAGCGATCCTGGGAGCGACACGATTGTAAGTTGCGCGCTCGATCGGGGCCGGTTTTCGTGGACAGCTAATGGCTAAACACTGTAAGAGGAGCGATCTACAATCGCGAGCAACATAACAGAACCGGCTATGCCACTAGCCGCTTTTTATCATACATCTTGTAATCAGCAACGTATCAAGATGGCATAGCCATGATCGGAGCATCACGTTTGGGAATTCTATTGCCAATAAGAATAGGGTAAGAGCAATCAAGATACTGGCGTAATAGCTTGTGACCTCCAAAAATTGTATTCTGAAAATAAAATACGGCTGAGTAATCTGCTACTGTAAAAGAAATTCCTATACATTTATGGTATTAAATAAAGTTATGCTTGCGGTTGAATAACAGTTGCGTTCATTTCTAAGAAATATCGACGAATTCATTAATTATGGAAGAGAATAGCGAGAAGGAAACCTTCCAAAAAAAACGGAGATGTTTGGGTGACGTGAACCCGGGCTTTATCGCGCACTACCACTCAAAGATCATCCTTCCGACCACACTTTCTACACGAAATTTCATCCCTTTTATCTTCGCCACTGGACGTACGCTGGCATTTGATGAGTACAGATCAGATTTCGTTCCTTGCGGTCAATCAGCGAAGCGCTGCTCATTGTCGAATAAATGTCTTGTGTTTGAACTCAAAGGCTGCGGACATGGTACAGTAGCGCTCAAAAGTCTTCGGCCGAACGCTCTTACGCTTTTTCGTTTATAACTTTTTCTTAGCGGAGCAAATCGCTCGAAATTTTGATGTTATCCAACACTATCTGGCTGCAAAGCATCCTCGTAACTAGAGAAGGTGTTTTCTTGCGGTAGCTGAATTTGCTAAAGGCAAAGTTAGTAACGTCTGCAGTTAATCGCACCTTATGTACATTTTTCTTCTCTCTGTGTTCTGCATTGGCCTTCGTACACTTTAGACATTGCAGAAAGGAAAGAAGTACAGAAGAACCAGCATTCCTATTTCCAGTTAATTTTGAGTTCAAGCCCTTTGGGATATTTAAAACATGATCAGAATGCAGGTTAATAGTTCAAGTTCACAATACACCCTTGCCACACATATCGAAATTTCGAATGATAAAATCTAGTTGGAAAGGAGTTTAGACTGAAACGTACGACTGAGGAAGCGTTGGCTGAAGACTTTCGACGGACGCTACTGTATATGGTAATACTGAAGTATGAAATAATGTTATAATCAATCATTAGTACACGTGGTAACGGTAGTGTTATAGTTAGTTCCCTTAAATGGAAGCTTTGTTGATACCTATCTCTTACCGCTGTTTTTTTTTTTGCAAAAGTTCTTTTTTTACATTTCCTAATTATTGGATTCTGTTTCTCAGTTCATGGAAGGATTTACTACCGAAAAACATTTTCAGCCACCTTCACTGTGCTCTGCTATAACGTTCTCTGTGACAAGTACGCCACTGTTAACCAATATTCCTATTGTCCGTCATGGGCTCTCAATTGGGAATATCGGAAAATGTCTATAATGAAAGAAATTCGGAATTATGAGGCAGACATAATTACATTACAGGTGACACTAGATTTGTATCATCTCAATATTCTTTGCAATGAGAGAGTGCACACTTCTTGATTTCTCTACTAAAGACAATGTTCGTGTTAAATGTAGTGATATGGGCGAAATGCCAGGGCTATTAATGCAGCAGAGGAGTTAGCGCCGAAGCGGTCTGAGGTATGCATCAACTGCCATGCTTTTCGCGTGATAATCGCTTGGTGCCTTCTGACCCATATCCATTCGAGATTTGACTCCAATTCTTTCTTCTGTAGTCTCTGCGCAATTCTTATCTTATTGCAAGCACAGTATGAACTCAAACAATCATTCAAGGAAGTTGAGTGATTGGGATTTTGACCTATACGAGTGTGATAGACCGAACTTTTTCGAGCGAAACAGAAATTGCAAATTATTGTTTTTCAGTGCTTAAAGTGGAAAATATTCACCGTAGCGAAGTTTTGCGCATTTTCTACATTTCACTTTTCTTTCATTACTTAAGTGATCAGCATCTTCAAACAAGGCTTCACACCTTGTACTGAGTATGGAAACGCCAAAATATTTCTTTCCACGTTTACTTGAGATACCACAGAAGTCAAACTTTCCTAGTCATTTTCCGGTTTCGCCTTAGTAATTGCCCGTGAACTGTGTTGTTCTCAATGGGGAGAATCTGCACCTAAAATTGATGATTTCTTCAAATCTCCGCACCTTACTTTTTGTGGGTTTTGCCACTTCTGACACCTACCGTCAACTCAAAAGCGAACGTTTTCTCGTGCTTGTTTGCCGTACTCACATACTCCGGACACTCTCCGCTCAGAAGTTTCGAAATAATTAATCTACATTGCGAGTACTTGTTCATGAAAATAGGAAGTTTGACAATGCAGGGGTCTTCAACAGCTTATGCTTCTCCACCACTCTTGTGTTTGTTTCACTCAATTTTTAAGTACATGCACGTAGGAGTTGCCTTGTTACCGAGGAACTTTGACGATTAACTTGCCCTCCTTATCTAACTCCACATGTCTCTCCACTCTAGAAAGTCTAGGTCTAAGGCGGTGGATGCGCGAAGCGACTGGAGAGAACTGTTTAATTGCTTTGATGGGCCTGATGGCCCAATTATGTTAGAATACTCAAAGGTACTATTTTTAATATTACTCGAAACGAATTCGAGAACCGTCTGAGACGCACATTTATGCCCATAGTAGAAGTCATCAATGTAAGGCGTAAGTTGTTTGCTCAGAACTGTGCAATATATGATAACTGCTATGAATTTTAATAAGGCTACCTCTTTCATTTGAGGCAGGGTTTCCGTTGCTAGTTGCATTTGAAATAATACGAAATACTTGGGGGTTAGTGAAGATTGTAGTTCAAGTAGCATTCTCGGGATGGAATTATGTATGGATCGTGCAGAAGTTAAAAAGGATCTTCCTATGCTTCATTTTTATACCGTCTTTCTCTCCTGGATCTGAAAGAAAAGGTCCGCGTGCAGGCCATTTGGTGCGAAATATTCTGATCCTTAATACTCCCATACAGAGATCATCTGAACTCATTCGGTGTTTCTTTTTTTTAGATAGTATATAAAAGTGGAAAATGAGCGACATATTGGACCTCCTCTATCGTCCATGTAGGTTCAAATTCATTCAATTCTTTTCAGGAAGTGGAAACGGAGCAGTTTCGCCTAATGTTCCAACCTGAGTTGAAAGTGTTAGGGTACACTGGAATTTTTTCACCGAAATCTCGTGCCAAGACTATGAATGAAGAAGATCGGAAGTACGTAGATGGGTGTGCGATTTTTTGGAAATCAGAGAAGTGAGTCGATTTCATTTTAATAGTTCAGCGCTTACTGGCCGACGCCGGCGTCAAAACATCTTGAATTTATATCCATTTGTAACATCGCTTAGTAATAGCCTTGTCACAGGTTCGAGATTGAAAAAGAACACCTGATTGAGTTCACGCAAATTGTTGTGAAAAAAGCCGCTACATCGGAGCATATGCTCAACCGAGTAATGCCTCGAGATAATATCGCGTTGTGTGCTGTTCTCCGAATCAAGGAGAACGTCTACAACAACAGTGAGTCCATTGGCTATTATTCTAATTACCTTCCGCAGTAACTTTTTGGTTAATATTACTACATATTTAAATACGGACAGTTCTGACTGGTGTTTCTAGGACGCATGACAATGGCTGCAGCAGACAATGTTGTTGGTACGCCACTTGTTGTTTGTGCTGCTCATATTCACTGGGATCCCGAACTTTGTGACGTGAAGCTGGTGCAAACAATGATGCTTGCCCACGAACTATATAAACTTCTTGAAGAGGTATGCCTGTTTTGGAAGATGCACGTGTTTTGAAAAGATCCTTCAGTTTCTCTAGCGTGGAACACTCAAAATCGCAGCCACGCGCGTGCAGCGCAATTCTTGAAGTTTGTTTCATTTCTCTGAAACATCTTCCGAGTAATGGCAAATTGAATGTTGTCCTCTAAATCTGTCTGCGTCTTCTTCCAAAATTACGATAACATCGGCTCGATAACAAATCACATTTTAATTTTTCAGGTTGCTGACCAGTTTCGAATAACGCCACAGCAGACACCGTTGCTCATATGTGGTGATCTGAATTCTACCCCCGATTCAGGTGTGAAGGTTTCATTTACAACATTTGATTCAATTGATTCGTGACATTTCCGCTTTTACGATTTAGGGGTATAAGGTAAATCCATAGTGGTTAATTAGTCCATTTCATATTTCCGCGCTGAGAGACATTCATTGAATATCGGAGGGGATCATTTTCTATTAAGCTGGGAACTCTTTACGCTTTCTCAGTCGGTATTTCTGTGCGAGTGGGCATTAGGACTGGTAAACTGAAATGTGGACCAGTTCTTCCGCAAACGCATCCTTTGTTTGGTCATGGTCAAAAAGTTGTTTCAATCCTCGTGTAGCTTTTTTAAGAGTTTATACTTCTTCAGTACGAGAACAAGACTTTCTTCTCCGCTATAATTTCGTTACAGGTGTGACCCAACTTTGAAAAACTTCATCGGTTTTTTTATTTGTTACAGTTCACAACGTTTTTCATATTACAACACAGTCTTTAAAAATTTTGACTTTTGACAAAGTCCTTTTGTGTACGGTCATTCACTATTTGTTCCTTACGCTCACGCTCAGCTATAGAAGAGATGATAGCGATTTAACATTCGAATTTGCCGTGTTATCCATTTTACTACTTTATCTTCTTTCTCTTGTGTTTACCTTTAGAGAAGTCTTTATGAAACGATTTCTAGGAGTCTTTGAGTTCCTCTCACGCGGCTCAATATCGCGGTCTCACACGGAGCTGAAAGGGTTTCGAGACGATAGCTGCTTGGAACGCTTCTCTTCTGGCGTTCGCGATCCAAATTGCTTCACTCATTCACTGCGACTCGATTCCGCTGTTGATTTGAGCAATATACCGTTCACAAACTACACGTGAGTGTACATAACATATACTTTGTTACTATTATTTTTTCGGCGGGAATAACTTTGCTTGTTCAGATTGGATTTCAAGGGAATGATTGACTATATTTTTTCGACGCCTCAATCTTTGGCTCGTCTTGGTTTCCTCGGCGCTTTTGATTTGAACTGGGTGGCACAAAATAAGATCATCGGTATTGTTCAAAGCTTGCTTTAGTTGTGCTGGTCCTGAACTGGGTATGTTTCAGGATTTCCACATCCACATGTGCCATCAGATCACATACCGATCATGGCGCAGTACGCAGTGATCCCAACGAGTCATCAACGTGCACCTCCGCCTCCTCACCCTCTCAACAACTACCCTCGATAGGGCACGGGCTGAGACATGTTAGTGATTGGCTCGCCGAATATCATTTTTCAACCGGGTGTTGGTAGTATGCTAGTTTATAGGTTGGTGGTGCGTTACTAGTAATTTTAATCACGTGTTCCAATCGTCATCCATGTGCACATAGATGAGTAGCTAGAAGTTTGTAAATTTGATTCATTATTGCCTCTTTCAAAGTGGTTATCATCTAGTTTCGCAAGGCTGAATGTATATGTATTGTGTTTGCATCATATTTATTCAATCATTTATCAATATTTTTGCTCTGTTTGTGTGTCTGTGTGTGTATTCTTCGTAGTATGATCGTCGTCGCCGTTGTCTTCGCAGTGGTCGTCGCCGTCGTGCTGAGAATCTCTGTCAGTTTTAGCTTAATTCCTCCTGTGATCATGCGTCGATTGATGCAGCATTGACCTAGGCCGGATCTCAGTCTAAGTGCTGTACAGGCTGCATCATGCATGCGTCGCGTTTGCTTTCTTTGTACGTTGTACATTACCACGCTCGTTTTAAGTTCTTTTTTTTTGCGATATGTCTTCAAACTTGTACTTGTCAGTGGCGGTTATGGGTAACACCGCAGCACCTCTATCTTTGTACTTCGCTCTTTTTTTTNTTTTTTTTGTGTGTTTGCACTCGCCCTTACGGTATTCGGTTCGCTCCTCTAATTCGTCTCTAGTTCATCATAACCTGGGTGTTCCGTTCTCACTTGCATTTGTTTTGGGAAATGAGGGTATCTCGTCCTCGTATCCGTACTCTTCCTCACCTCGGTCCCAGCTCTCGCGATCATCCCGTCACTCGTAAATTATTTGCCCAATTATTGCGATGCGAATTTTAACTATTGTATTTTTCCCCTTTTTCTGAATGAGACTCATATCACCGCCAAGCAGAGGTTAATATTTGATATGTTACAGCCTCCTTTTATTTCGAACTTTGTGGTTACGGTCACTCTTGTTTGATTTTAATTCTCTTTTTTCTTCTTTTATGCACCGTAAACAGATACGGTCATAAATAGAAAGTAAAAATGTAAGTTGGTCGTTGCAGATACATTGAAAATGTTTACATTCGCATAATTGTAGATGAAGTAAGTGTAGTGTATTGCAAATCAAACAATTGTGAAAGAATTACGAACGCGGTCATTGGAATGCCAAAGTAAATTTTGACGTCTCGAAAGTCTTAGAACATTCCTGCCAGCTCTCGGAGCATGAAGGCGGGCTACAATATAGCTGAGCTTTGTTTTTGACAATTCATTTCAAGGGTACTTCGACGCGTATTTTCATTATAATGCATCAGCCAGGCATATATTGCAGACGTCGATTTGATTAGCTTACCGGAAGAAAAGTTCGGTGCTACACATTGTAAGAAATTCTCTAGAATGTTTGTTACAAGTGATAGAAAGACTTGGCATGGTTGCACAAAAGTAGAATGGCTCAGGCACTACCAAAAAACAGATATTTTCAGTCTCGGTTCTAACTCCAAGAGTTTAGCTTGGGGGATGAGAGGGTCAGCAGTTGGTACTTTATTTATTTTGACATTTTTCAGTAACGCCACGTACTTTTATCCATAATGTTTGATTGATAAGCTGTTATTCGGGATGTGATCGTTAGCCTATTCACGCACAGATGATGGAATCTGATCATTTGAGAGGGTAAAATCTGAACAAGAAGCTCTGAGATAGGTAGAGAATCAATTTGATGTCAGCAAATGAGATCCACTCGTGTTATAAGACAGAAGTTGACTTCCATTAAGAATCACTTCTCAGTAGCATCATCGACGGAAACGAAAATTCAGTCCGGCGCTCGGCTCTTACAGTAACCCCTGGCTTACCCCACCACCCACCCCCGGAGAACGTCCGTTGCACGCGCCAGTCGAAAGCAGGTCACCGCGCCCACTTCGCGCGCGGCGCACCACACTGAGGTCCCGAGGTGACATTACAGGATCACCAAGTGTGAGTGGAGCGAAATACTTGCATTTGTTTGTGTTATCTTCTCTTTGAACTGACTGCCGTGGATCAAGCGTGGATCGCATGCCTCATTTACAATTGCGACGTCTGTCAAGTATCGCGGCCGACTCGCCGCGTGCGACGGCTACGGCGTGACCTGGCTTCGACGGACGTGCGCAACGAGGCGCACCCCCCACCCGTAAAAGTTACTGTAAGAGTCGAGTGGCGGACTGGATTTTCGTTTCTGTGTAGCATCGAAGGGACCCCTTTTTCCACCTTTATTGCTTGCTTATTAATTCACGTCTGCCAACAAGGGAACCGACTTTGGTGGGTCAACTGCACCTCAAATTTTGCTTCTCGGTAACAGTGAAAAAAATCTGTCATCTACCAATGTATATCAAATACGTAGCGGATGCAGTATGATAACTTCCTTTAGTTTCGCAGCAACGTAAGTTTTCCAGTTCCCCGTATGTTGACAGTCGGATCGTGTGGCTACCACCGGGCTCTCCTTTTATGGGTTTAACTTGATTTAATTTTTAATTTTATGGGCCTTAGGTAATCTATATTCCTCTACTTCTCCGTTTTTCTGCTAGAAGAAATGAGCATTGAGCATCCCCATATCAAGAAGTACATCGATACTGTAGTAATGATAAGATCAGATGACCACCATCGATACCATGAATTCTCACTAGATGAACGTCCGCCGCACCCCTTCAAGTTTGACCCTGTAGGTATGAGGGTAGCAAAGCTGTGAGTAAATGGTCAGTTACAGAACAGATCGACATAATTCGCTGTACCAGCCAGCGTCCGCACAGCGTAAATCCTAGCACATGTGAACGCTATATGTTTGAAGGGAGCGGAGCAGTAAAAAATAGGTGCACAATCTGGGGAAGCTTTCGATATGGATTGTCGTTTTGGATTTCAGCTCCGCCCACTTTGATGCCTTCTCGAGCTGCCATGTCTTCTCTACCTATACCAGCTTCTGTTCACTTTTTGTCCTTCTTGAGAGCGTTCCAAACGGAAGCGCACTTTTTCTGCCCTCACTCCTACCACTTCTGTACCCTGCTAAGCCAACATTAACTGTTGTGTTATCAACTTTTGCTATTTCCAACGTGTACTCCCATCTGCCCTGGCACTGCTTATTTTGTTCAAGTAATGCGGAGTTCAATTTAAAGCACAGTTCACGATAAAAATGATTTCTGGGCTTTCCCCATAGGATGAATTTGAGGCCTCCTCTTATACCATATTTGGCGCTATCATGTCGGAAAACGGCCTAGTTAGGTCGTTATGAAGGCTCAAAGACTGGCTCGTGTGTATCCTCTGAAAAGTTTCACCGGCATTGTAGAGGCTGCACAGATTACAAAGGAACTCAAGTAGGAAGTTCAAACAACTTGTCATGACCACCCCCGGGAGTGAAAGGCAGTTCTGAACTGTTCTGGCTTGATGTAATCAGCTCTTTGCCCAATTGCAACAACCGGAATACCCCTTCCATGCTATTTCCGTCATAATTATCTCGTCCAACCTCTAACTTCCCTACTTTTGAGGGCCTTATTTTTTCTCAAAATCAGCAAATTTCCTCGCTTTCTTCGCTACCAATGAACTATTACAAATCTATACTTCTCGACTACAAAGGAAAATGTAAAATTTATGATGAGTTGTAACTTTAAGTCACATGTTTTCAGGTAAGTTGGCTCATTCTTCTTCTTCTTCTTCTTCTTCTTCTCCCTAGCGTTAATCCCGCGCCGTCGCAGGGTCCGCTGTTCTTGTCAGCCGTCTCCATTTCATTCTATCTAAGGCATCTTCTGCCGTCACCTTGGCTTCGGCGAGGTCCTTCTTGATCACGTCCCGCCATCTCTTCTTTGGGGCTCCTCGTGGTCGCTTGCCTTGAGCCTCGAATTCCATTGCTTCCCTTACTGAATGGCTCTGTGGTCTTCTTAGTACNGAGGGCCTTATTTTTTCTCAAAATCAGCAAATTTCCTCGCTTTCTTCGCTACCAATGAACTATTCCAAATCTATACTTCTCGACTACAAAGGAAAATCTAAAATTTATGATGAGTTGTAACTTTAAGTCACATGTTTTCAGGTAAGTTGGCTCATTCTCTACTTGAAATTTGGCCAAACTTGACCGTATCTATCTTCGAGCACCCTCCCTACCTGAGAATATGAAGGAGCTGGAATGCTTATTCATTAGTCACTACAAGCCTTGCTTCAGCCTTACAAATTCAAATGCCTCAAGGGCTTGAGATCGGGAGATCGGATCGACGCCAAGTGACCTACTCCGTTTTTTCGTTTTTTTTTTCTAGTTTACTGCAGATGGCACCTTCGGGAATGGCAGTGCTCTGTTATGTCGATATAGAGTGTATTATGCATCCATTCAATGTTGTAATTGCATTGTAAAAAACAATTCGATTTGCGTCAACAATAAAATTTTGCATTCAACCAGAAATACAAAAAACCCGAAGGGAAATGTATCTATGATTAATGGGAAACACTTAATAGAAAGGAGTATACCTACAACAGGGACAATTAATTCCAGAGGCCTACGAAAGTTGGCGGATAAAGTAGCGGTCCACTCATACCATTAGATGGGACTTTTCTACCGTTTATTATCGGATCACCGAAAAATCAAGACAGTCTTGGCCAGAAAAACCGAAGAACGGTTTGTACCAGAAGAAGGATGAGAGAGGATTGTATAAAAATAATACTAAGCCAATTGCGGAAATGCCATCTTCGTCGAGGTCTAAACCTGCTCTGGTGCTTTCAGACTCCGTGTTCATCCATCAAACGTTTTGGTAAAGCTCTTACGGCTCTAGACTGTACTGTTTACTCGTAATCGACCCTACCACCTTCATATCAAATTGCAAGAAAGAATGGCAGTCTTTGGAACAAACAAACAAGTTAGCAAGTTAGTAAAGTTGTTGTGCAAAGTTGTTCAGCTGAGGCAACATATTTTGAATTCGGGTGGGGCAATGAAGAATAAAATCTAAGGAGAAGTGGTAGAAGAAGTTTTTGGCGTCAAGAAAACGTGAAGATTTTTTGGCGTCGAAAAAAGGGGAAATTGTTCAAGAAACGACCAGCTGAAGCTTTAAGATGATCAAAGGCGCGGTTCACGATTGTATTAGGGTATAGAGTTCTAGGCGAATGTCAGAATGGATAATCTAGAACAGAGCAAAGGGTACGTTCAGAAAAAAACAGGGTTCTAGATAAGTAGTAAACGAGGGTGTGACGACGAAAGTTACACGTAAGGGGTACTTAGAAGAGCTGTTCAATTTCATGCCATTGCATACAACTAACTACAGAGCTGGCTACCTGCGTGCAACGTTTGCGTTCCGGTGCGAACAGAGCAAACTCTACAGCCTCTACGACACAGGAGAACTCGTCCCCTCTGGAGTAGGTACCTCTACCAAGCTAGTGATGGAGCTTTTACCCCTCACCCTATCTATACCATTACTCGTCCTTTGTCGGAGAACTTGGCACGTGCACGTCGGCTAAGCCGATTTTCGGGGCCTCGGGCCGTTTTTTTTTCGAAAACGATTCTTGTGTTATACTTGGGGGTCGCAAGTTCATCACGGGGAGTATTTTCCGAAACTATGTTCTATCATGAAAAGCGCCCTGAATGATAAATAGCTGAACTTCACGCCGACGTAAGGCTCTGATTGGAGACCAAATAACCATCTAAACTGTTGTAGACATTCTAGACAACGTTTGAATTTATTCAAATCGTTGATGTGACATTCTCATCAGACTTGGAATCTGCACATATCAGTATTTACCAAGTTACAGTATCACAAAAAACTACTATGTATAGCAATTACCATTGAGACTAGTACACAATTGCAATGGAACATTCCTTTTTATGTAATTGTACATTTTAGAAACATTTTTATTAGTTTTTTTCGATCTGGTTGATACTTTTTGTTGATATTCACTATTATACTAATATTGAAAGAACGAAAAAACGCGTATATTTGAGGTATGAACAGTTTCGTACAGATCGCCCGATTAGTTTCCCATGAGCGCCGTTGTGAGATCCGATCGTGCGGTGTGTGGATGATCATAGTTTGAGTCTGGCTAAGTAGTAATTAGCGTCACTGCCCATAAGCAGGTTTCCTTGGCCGTCTTCGATAGCCGTCGATACATCAGAAACACGTCCAGATGGATCATGAAGAGACTCTATGATTTTGCCTGTTTCCGAATCCACCTGAAGTCAAGTTTTTTTAGAAAAAGATAGGATATTTACGTATTATCAAACAGCTTTCACCTTCAGAACTAGACCATATTTGTTGGCCATCCATTCTGCAACTATGTGGACCATTTGGGGTGACAACAGCTGGAAAGCAGAGTTTTCTATTAGAATTGGGGGCCACTCCAAATTTGCCATCAAACCTTCGTCATAAGCGAACGTAGTGACGGTCTAGCTGCCAGCCAGTTGTCTGCTTCTGATCTGGTAGCAGCAATTGGAACCCAAAGAGAACCATCTCTGGCTCGCCGGATGTTATCGGGATAACCGGGGAGGTTGTCAACGAAGACGCTCAGGTTCCCAGACGATGGAGAGAACCTGAAGATTACGCATTACTTCCTGTATGCAAGGAAACCTTGTAAGTAGATGAAAAAATGTTGACCTGAGGATTCTGGCTTTTCCCATTTCCGCTATGAAAACCTTCCCACGAATCGCCTCAATACCGTTTGGGAAGTACAAGTCGCCTTTCAGTACTTTGAGTTCTTCTGTTTCAGGGTTGTAGGCCAATATCCTAAACAATATTCAAGTAAATGCAATGAGCAAAAGTTTGAGCCATTTCTATGCTAGGAACGATCCACTCTTCAAAAACAATCGCGAGGTTTCACTAGGAAGTTCAAGGAAGTCATGATCAGATGAGCACAAAGCCGGTAAAGATAGAAGGTGGAGACTAGGATGCCTTTCTGAAACCTGGTTCCGGTCCGTTGTTTTTGAATGAGAATTCTGGAGCTGCCATTCGAAAAGAATGGTTTGAATGCTCAGAAAGTCGAGAGTTACGTCAATAGTAACGATAAAGTACACAGGTACATAGCGTCACTGCTACGTATACAAAGACATTTACACTTATTTATATAATTATTTCTAGACTTTGCTGAGTCTAGAATAATACAAGGTAGAAAATAACAACCCGCTACCGGGATTATAAAGGAACTGAAGGAGATGCTTATTCTCAATGATAAACAGTACAGAGAAGAGCCCTATTAGGCGGTTGCCACATAAGTTGGCCATGGTGCCCCACTCCATGAGCAGTCATAGGCAAGGTGAGGATCATGGGGAACTTCGGCACAAGGTGCCAACTTTTCGCGTAGAACCGACTTCGGTGCAATTGGCTGATTGGTGAGAAATAAGCGCTTGGGTCTGACATAACGCTAAATAGGAAATATGAGGAAAGGCAGAGCTCAAGCTCGTCTGTACAAGAGTGGGTACTATTTCGAACAAGTCTGACTAATTGAAACGAAACGAAGAAATAAAATCAATCTGTATAACATGAGTGCGGATTCGGTGTAGTGGCAAGTGGCGCACTATCACACATGCATGGTCACGGATTCGAAACCCAAATCGTTGTACGTTAGGTCAACCTGGCCTGATCCTGGTCAGCTGATAATTAGCTCAAGACTCGTCTGGGAGGTCAAAAACGCCGACTTCTACATCGGCTTTCCAGCCTATGTCATTGTGTATGCCAATGCGGATTCGATACGTCACTAGGATGTGAATGGAGTCGAATGCAGGGCACTAAGACGGGACTGATCAACGCTCAGAAACTTTTTTTATGACGACCATGGCGCACTCCAAAAAATCGACACACTCCGAAAAGTCAAAAATCAGTCAAAATCACCTCTACCATCGTGGTAGAAGTCATAACTACTCATATGCATACACAGATTATTGCAATATGCACTGTGCAGTGCAGTATGTCTTCGAATTGTCTTACCTCCCATTCGGTCTGTGCTCCAAGAGATCGTAGATAAAATCACGGTCATCGAATTTGGTACTGGATTCCGAAATGACCAAGTTACCATCAGGTAAGAAATCGAAGTCATTCAGATATCTGAATAGAAAGACGATGAGGAATATAACAACAGCAGGGGTGACAGTACAGCTCAGGAAGTGGTAACGAACCTAGTTGGAATGGCGCTGTCGTCATTGGTAATCGCTGCACCACCGGCAAAGTACTGGCGCACCTTCTCTGGAATATTCTACTATTGTATTTCGCAAAACGGTTTTCTTTTGAATTTCTCCCAGTCCTAGCGAGGAGGATGAAAGGGCAAGGTGGCCTGAGCTCTGTGCAGCTCAACATAACCGAGCCACAGAACGATGTAACCAACCTGTCTCCCAGTTTATCGAGAACAATCCAAGATAGGCGTCTAGTACATAAAGTTCGCCTGTTAGAGGATGCAGCCTAGAACAGCTAGGCTAAAGAGCACTTCTTGAGGTGTCTTTAATTGTTAACACAACTGAAAACATTTCAGTGACCGTTCAATTAGACAGTATAATTACGGGATTATCTATGGGATTATCTCGATTTTAGAAGGGAATAGTCCTTTCTATCAAGTATGAGATTGAATGCTACAAATTTCTTATAAAGTTGCTCCACCGTTTCCAAAAAGAAAAAATAGTGACACCTACCGCATGCCTAATGGTCGTCCACACCTCGTCATCGAATGATAAGATCCATCACAGCCTTCCAGCGAAGTGAGCCGGACAGCCCGTAAAATCTTCATCTACAATCATCACGATCTTTGTCAGTCACATAGGGCCTGATATGGGACTGGACACTCATGCCACAGGTGCGAGAGCTTGTATGCGATTGAAAAAGTGGGGAAACAACTCTGTTATCATCAACCACAGTCACCTCTCGGGAGCTCCATCGCACTTTGGCTCGAATAAAATAATCGAAAAAAGAACTGCTCAAAGCAACGTCGTATACGCCGAACTCGAATACAGCAGTCTCCGAAGCCGAACCAACAGCAATTAAGGGTTCCTTGGCTGTTTATAAATTCGACTAATAACCTTTATGGAGCTAACGAATGCATCTGAATCGAAATGATCGCTTTTCGGACAGAATGGCGTCACGCAAGAAGGATTGCAGAAGATGAAGCAGGAGCAGCGCAGTGAATAAGGAACACAGGGCCAAAGAAGTAACAGTAGAAGCATTACAAAAATATTAACCGCTTAGCGATCGAACTGTAAGGAGAGCTCTAGAACTGCAATAACGAGACAACTAGCCCGCGACTGCCGCGGGCGGTGTAAGGATTACGCGAAACCGATTTAACTGCCCGTCTCCCTCGGAGAAGCCTTCGTTCCTTCCACACTCCTGATGCAAGTTTTTTTGTGAGGCCAATCGATTAATTATGTCGAAAGAATCAAAAGCACCTATTACCCTTGACAACTTCATTTTGCTGTCAGGTTCACAAAGGAAACGAACCTTCTTGTCGAGGTCAATCTCACAGATTAGGCCAGTTTTCAAGCCTGTGTAGACCATTCCGGTCTTCTGATTAACGGCTATCGACTCTGGTCCATAAATCTGATCTTCTAGGAGGAGCTCTGCCTTCTCTAGTCGCTTGTTTGGTAAAAGCTCGTTCTCAAAAGGAAGGGGTGGATGTAACCTGAAAGAATGGTGACCAGTTTCACGTGCCTTACCTAATTTCTACTACCCTGACTATTGACTGTTACTCACTAATTCGATACCATGAGTTTTGCTTACCTGAATTCCACGGGATCAATAGGACTCGTAACGAACAGGTGAGTGCAAGCAACAGCGATTGCCACTGAAGCAATAACAACCGACAGGATCAGAAGTGGTCTGCTTGTGGCTGATTTATCAGGCTGAAATAGAGAATTTGTTATTTTGATCTACTTTTTAATTGAAAAGATACGACAGTGTTCAAAAAATAAGTATAAGGTGTTTTACGGTTCGAGGATAAGGTTTTGACCAATCCTATTTTTGAGAGGCGCCTCGCATTCGATTCTCATTCAGAATTGCAATGGTAGGTAAATGCGTATGTGGCTTATTCATCAAGGCTTGGTTGGCCTGGGCGAGTACCGATCATATGAGCATAGCTCTGGTTTCGATATCCAGACCATGCTTATGTGATAAAGCGCCACTTGCCACTACACCACCTCTGGGAAAAATGTGCAACAAAAAACTATAAAACTGGAAGTAAAAAGTTTTCAAAAAGTGGAAAACATTGGAATTGGAATTCAAATTCTCACAAAACTCGACAGGAAGTTAAATAGAGCCCCATATTTTGAGAAGAAGTGATCTACAAAGAAACTTTTTGTGGAGTTTCATCTATGCAGAGCGAAAAATTTCGCTCTGCTTGGCAATTGTGAGTCATAATTCTGAAGAGGCATTTAACTCCTAATGATTCCGTTAAACTGATTACTTTTGGCAGTTATTAGTAGCCATTAGCAGTCCTTTTTCGAGAAGTAACTCCATTCCTATGGGATACAGAGCAAATATAGTTGGATTTTCGGTTTCTTGGCAGAAAACAATCGATAAACCTACAAACAGCACGATGGAAATGAAAACATTGAGGAACATACCCCGTTTTTGGGCACAGCTTTCACCTTAGACCGATCAACGGCTGGTCTAACCATTGGTGAGTGAAGAGACCTCTCTAAAACATTTACTGTGCTGTCAAACCACTTGGAATTATAGGTAACACATCAATATTGAAACGAGCATCCAATCGCAAGGAGGCAATGGTTGAAGAAGGGGAAATGTTTGTTCACATTGTGAGTCGGATAGGTCAGGCCATACATGTTTGCCTAGTCGAATCAGTACAGCTTCGCGCTCTGGCCTCGAGAACTCGAATTTTTTGAGAAAGAAAAGAGGAGCCACAGTTAACAAAATGATGCATCAGCCTCATCTTTTCTAGATCAAGGGGCAGTTTGAGGTTTTTTTCATCACGTCTTTTTTTGTGATTTCTTCGACGGGTTCTGGAGCCAGTATTTTTTCCATTAAAATGAGCAATGAGAATAAAATCTCGCACTTTCTTCTAATGAACTGTCTGAAAAGATTCCTTTCCCTACTTTTTCTCTCCATATATCATGTTTTGCTTTTTAATTATTGGACTTCGCATACATAGCTCTCAAATTCGGGAGAAACGACGTGGTGCGATGGATGCAGCCTTTCTTTGTTCCGACCATTGCCATCCTCGAGTAAGGCCTGAAACCAAAAAAGGTGACACCTACTTCCTCTTTGAAGTTGGTTTGTGCTCTAGATTGAACCGGAGTTTGTGGCTCTTGTGCAGACTGGGTTATCGCTATTACCAGTAATATAGATTCTTTCATCAATCAATGTGTTCCATTGCTTCTCATACCTCGGGAATACGATATCAGCGAGTTGATCGTCTGGGACAAAGTTCCCAACATCCTTACAATCGACCACAACTTCTGCCATTACTCTACTACACAATTTTACACAAAGGTTTTCAGGCTGACCAATGAGCTAATAAGCAAACTTCCGAATCAAAATCATTGACATGCTAGCACGGCGGACATTGTAATACCAGTGAACCCCTTTCAATCCAAAATAGGATAGCCTCTTCTGCGAGTAATCAATCCCACTTCTTGAACTATATCCCCACCGACTTCTATCTAGAATCGTAGATAAACCTCTGAATGCATATTTAGCCAATTCGATGGCTTGGTAACAGTAGCCAGCCAGTGTTGAAGTCGGTCAACTTCTATTCTTCTAGACAAGTTTTGTACAGATTAGCCGACTTCGGAGCTCCGGAATCAATCTCCGTACGGCGCGTACGCTAGTGTACTCAGTGACGCTACACCGACTTCCACCTGATCTTTCCACTTGTAAGAAAATTGAGATGAAATATAAATTGTTCACATAAAGTTACTCGAGGTTTCTTCATATCTAGTTAACGACTGGCTGCAACACAAGGTGTTGCACTCGAACGGTAAACTTAACAGGAGCTTCTGCTGAAGCTCAAACCTGCCAGAAGTTAACAATGTTGCTCTGGGATACGTGGTTTTTCCTTTAGCAAAAGAATCAAAGCCGTCAGTAAGTTAGAAGAAAGGGTTCGGAACTTATCGAGTTCAAATTCTTTATCCCAATTGATAATTCCCTCTCGCAAAAAAGGGAAATCGGGACCACATCTTTCAGCGGCTCATCACAAAGCACAGTCCCCACGCGTATCACAATCTCCGAGTCGTTTGGACACTTTGTGACAGCTGATAAACAGACAGGTAGCAACTTTCCTGGAAAGGCACGCTACGACCGAAAAAACGAACTTTGAACTTTCCGTTCAAAAAGTTAGTCAATCGCTTTATTCTAGTTCACTTTGAAATTGCGGTCTATCTAATAAATTCACAGTGACAGTTGGTTATCGGAACACACCTCCTCACCATGATGAAAATTACCCGCCTGGCTGATATGGCTACCGAGAACATAAATGAATATCGAGTCGTCATTGCCAAAAGTCTCATCAGTGGATCACATAACCACACGCTACTCCTTTGTTATCCACGTGTTTTTCATATTGCATCCTTCCAGAGGAGTATATCTGCTGTCCGTTCTGCGCGCCCTCCCTACACGTTCAAACGTTCAGATGCTCACTTTACACCCGACCGAATGAAATTTAACTCTGTTAGTCCTAGACTCCATCAGCCAAACAGAAATAGTTGGATAAGAATGTACTATCCAAGGTTCAAGAACTGAGCGGTAGATATTCTGGAATTGGTAGGGCTACCTTAAGAGAAGACCGCTCCTTACCTGTGACTGACTATGAAGTGTTGCACCCACTCAGTCACGCCATCTAGCTAACCAGAACTGGCAGTTCTCAACAAAGTGGCAGAAGAAAAAATGTAGAAGAAATAGTAGTGATTAGCCAGCAGTGACACTGAATCCTTCAAACTTTGTCCTGCATCAGGACCATGCAGGAAAGCACGCAGACGGATGGTGAAGGACAAAGTTTGAGGAATTCATTGTCGGTGTAGGGCTTCCTTCTTGGTAAAATCGCTTCCTCTCGATTTGAGAGCTTCACCTCATAACCTCTCCGTAATGATTATGACATTCCTGATGTAATCGAGTAATACTTGTCATATGCCAGTCAACACCTTTGTTGGTCTCGGAACTCTGAGTTCTGAAATACACGTTTCTTTCTCAATCTTCTTTCACTGGACAACTAGCCATTCTGATGGAAAATGTTCCGGGTAAGGTGTAGTCGTTTTATGAAACAATTAATCGTCCAAACTTTATAGGCCACGCCTCATAAGTTGACAGAAACAATAGCACCACCCTATACATACGAGGTAGAGAAAATGCAATGATTGATGCGATACTCCGTCAAATTTCAAGATCAGAGCAAAGTTTGAACGTCCATTCAATTATGACAGTAGATTTTTCATTATAGTAATTACAGCATCATCAAATTAATACAGCTCATGTTAAAGATGATCCCAGTATCAATCGAACAACATCGAAGGAATGAAAGAGTTGATCGATTTTGCTCAAAAGAGTACAAGGGCAATGAGGTGGCTTTAGCTACCACACAATCTTTGTCCTAAAGGCAAAGGGCCTGATAGCTTGGCAGTTAAAGAAAATAAACGGTGTGAAACTCGATTGTGTGGGTACATTCTATGAATTGCAAGTGGTCCCATTAAAATCTACCGGAAAATTAAGCGTGTACCGGTGTTTTTTGTTTTCCTTTCCACTATTTTTGCACTCTCATGTTACTCATTCAAATCTATATTAGTATAGCCATTTGAAAGCGGAACTTCAGTCAGACGGCGTGGTCCCTACCCTTTTTTGGTTCATGTTTTAGTCTGACAGCATTTTTTGCAAAGTAAACCTCCCCATTCCATGTTCGTTCTACCTCATGTACCCCACTAAGACTGTCCTTTGCTTTCGGTCTGTTTACAGATTTACTTACTTATTTATATTTGTTTTGGAGCGGATTAATTAATATAAGTTATCGGAATGGGCGGGGGTGGTATGGTAGCAAGTGGCACACTACATCACACGCACGGTCAGGGGTTCAAATCCCGGATCGATGCCCGCCTAGGCCAACCAAGCCTTCCATCCCTCCGGGGTCGGTGGATTGGTACCAGACTCGTCTGGGAGGATAAGAGCACTGACTTCAACATAGGCTGGCCACCGCAAGTCATTGTATAGGCCACATACGCACTCATCACGCCACTACGACTGTGAATGGAAGTCGAGTGCGGGGCGCATCCCTTAGACGGGATTGATTAACGCGAAAAACTTTATCCTCTATCCTTTGAGTTATTGGAAATGCATTACCAACTTCACAAAACTTTTTGAACCATCGCAGAGATTTGCATTGCAACTGCAGTGCAATTTGAAATTCATGTATTCGGAAACCAGGTTGAGCCCCAAACCAACAGTGATGTTATACATGCAGAGCATGTGTTAAGTATTACTCGAGTAATTGAAGATCTCACAATCGTTACGGAGATTTTCTGATTGTGTGATGGAGTTCCTATACCGCGAGGAAGTGTATTTTACCAAGGAGGAAGCCCTAATATAACAGAAGAGAGGACATTTGGATGGTTGTTTTTTGAAGTTATATGAGCGATTAAAGTGCTGGCGACAAAGAAATTGTTGAGGAATTTATGGGCTTCAAAGAAGACAAACTCCCTACTTAACGGTATGGCTGAAATAAGTAATTGAAAGGTAAGGGAATTACATTTAAGCATTACAAAAGTATAAAGCAAAGAAATGAGTTGAGAGAAATAGTGAAAAGGATTGAAATAGGCGATATGTATAAACTAAATAGGCATCGACGGCACAGCCGTCGAGAACGAAGGCTGATAGAGGGCAATTATGACCTACAAGGAAAGTGAGCACCAATACAAATATACTGCAAATCTTGAGTAGTGAGTAGGAGATATTTCTGGAAATCTGGGGAAAGACTGTTGTTTACATACAAATTAATTGTTCCTTTAATTCACCAGTTTCAGAAAAAAAGAAACACAAGCGAAGCTAAGCTCCCCATCAACTGTTTGCTGCTCAGTAGCTTAAATATTACCTTCTTGTCAGTGAGTATTAGGTTCTTTGCAGCTCTTCACGAATACCATGCCCCATTTCAATCGAGTACGTCACGCTCTTTGAGTTCAGTGTATGAATAGGTACAGGTTAAGGGTGGGTGTGGTGCGTTAGGAACGAAATGGTCGCGTCGCGGTGAGTGGGGCGTCGCGCGCGAAGGAATGTAGCAGGATGCAGCCGTAGGTAAGAAATACAAGAACAAAAACACTAATAGTAGAATTATGCATAAAATAACGATCGCATATCGAAGGAGCTGTATGAAGAACGCTAGAGCCGTAATAACGACTAATGAGTGGTCCGCGACAGCCGCGTGCGGCAAATCGATTACCCAAAATCGTTCCTAACGCCCGTCTCCCGTTAAGGGTGGAGGACTTCCACTGCAGCACATAGCAGCAATACATATCCTTCAAATACTTCTGAGTCTTTACTCGAGGTCCCTTCAATATACTTCCTCTGAAAGACAAATGGGTGCTGTGGAGGGGAAAATAATCACTGACCAATCAAGGGCTTATAAAGTTGGTTCTTTGTTATTTATGGCATTATTAATGGCAAGAAATCATGCCTTTCTCCTTACAGATTCGTTTATCGACTGGCCCACACACAAATACGCATTCAATGAGCTACTTCATTATTCGTTATTGATACTCATCGATACATCTACCCACATATACTTTCCTGAAAATTAGCTAACATCCCGGAGGAAATGTCTAGCTGATCCAATCCGCTGACTACTTTGTAACATGGTGGAGGCGGGTCAGATCATAGAATGGTTGCAGTTCCCAAACGGAAACCATTCTATTTGACGTACATTGCAGTAGAGTTGAGAAGAAAAACGTATATTTGGAAAAAGTACAGAAAAGACAAGTAGAAAAGGCTTTTACAAACGAACATCGAGAGAAAAATGCCAAGCAGATCATAATAATCTATCTGGATCTAGAAGTCTTTGTAGCCTTTGCCTGGGATTCCAAAAAGTGAGGCAGATTAAGCACAGTTGCACAATGCTCCACTGAAATCACCCATGGACTTTATCAAGTGTGGGAAAAGATTTTACAGCAGTCAGAATTACACTACGAGTTATTCGTGAATAATCCTCCCGAACATGCACCCGTCATAAGCTCCCGCAGCGTGAGCGGCGTGACCCCAATAACCCACTATGGATACACCCGTACATAAACCCATCTTGACTATGACGATCGCGCAATAGCTTAACGGATATCGTCGAAATCGCTCTTGATGATGCTCTGTTTGGGGCGACTGAAAATGGCCTGTAGTATAGTAGCGGAACTGTTTATAGAGAAAAGCAATGAGTTACATCAGGTCTACCGCAAGGTGCTATGAAACTTCCTTCCAATCTACTCCCTGAATCCGCTGACAATTAGAGGAATGGCTAATTTCGCATGCCCAATAGGCACCGATTCCTCCGGTTCATGGTTAAATTTTTGAAAATCGGTCAAAAATTAATGATAGAAGAGGTGTTTCATATAAAAAAAATGTTCTTGACAGATTTTGATCCAACAATGGCTTGGAAAGTGCTGACCAAAGATGGTATCTCGGCATTGTGCTCTTCTCAACATTTTTGAAAGCACAAAAGACTTCATTACGTACAGGTGGGCTACGAAACAACTCGGCCAATTAATCTTTAATGAGGTTGAATCCACGGATGTGGATAGTAAGCATGCATACTCTGGGAGCGAATGTACGAGTTGATGCCATTCTGTAGGTGGGGCATCATACTCGATGACCGTTCTATGCGATGTATCACACGCTTTGCATCCCATTTGCAGGTATACCGGTTTTTATAGCGCGCCGCCCAGAGCAGAAGCGTGATACCTTCAGACTGTTCGAATCCCTTTCCAAATTCTTTTCAATTTACTGATTAGCCACAGAGACGAGTTAAAGTAATGACGCACTGGTAGGAGCGATTGATGTGAACTTCTCCTCCATTACCTCGCCCGAATGGCTGAGGTCGCAGAGCGATAGGGTCAGGGTATGTTGATAGATAGTAGCGAGACCACAGTCCATCTCCCTCCAACCATGGCCTCCCATACTGGGTTCGTTAAACTTAATCGATGTTGGTGGAAGGTGAGTACGGTGACTCGAAGATCCCTTCACTCCCAGAAACCATTTCTGGCCAATTCCATTGCCATTAAAGTTCCGACTGAAAGTAAGGACTCGAATGCATTCCATGGGTACTAGTAAGGTCAAACAGCATTCATTTGCTGCAAATTTACAATTATACAAGGGTAACCCCTCACTTTCGTTTCCGTCCTCTAGCAACTATTGAGATCACTTTTCATACCATAAGAGAGCCATTGGTTGGACCTAAAGTTGTTTAACAACGCCGGATAAGGGCCAATAATGGCCGCCTTTTTATGTCAGCACGACTAGGCAGAAATCACAACAAAACGGAGGTGTCGTGGCGAATGATTCGGGAAAGATTACGGTGGAAAGAGTTGCCGTTCTGGCCGAATTTCGATGCCGAAGGCTTGGTAGAACCCTTTCGCTTCCGATTGTTTCGCTAGGCTCTATGAGAGGAATTCTCCCAAGCTGAGCTCCATCTTCTCCGAGTCTCGAGCGTGAGAATGGCAACAAGAGAGGTCTTTTAATCAATCGGACGGTCGACCGAAGCGCTGCTATCAGCCGGTATTGAGAAGACGTTCGCTCTATCGATCATTACACTGTAACATTCCATTCCTGGTGCTGTTGTCAACTTGCTATTGATATCCTGCATACGTTCGCCCTGTCCTAAAGATACAGATCAAGGCGTCCGAACGGCTAGCCTACCCTCTGTTACCTCTCGGCTTGACGCCCTGTCTAGTAGCTATTGCGTTCCTAAGGCAAACTACTCGCCCTTTCGATGTGCTCCCTCAGACAGT
Source organism: Haemonchus placei (assembly GCA_900617895.1). NCBI lineage: Eukaryota > Metazoa > Nematoda > Chromadorea > Rhabditida > Trichostrongylidae > Haemonchus > Haemonchus placei. The sequence continues at coordinate 48,815 of UZAF01016989.1, forward strand.
TAATGAGATATGGCGTATCTACCAGCGTAAGATTGATCCGTCGCGGGCCACCAACTGTGCGGTCCCTTCAGATAGGGCGTCATCGTCCTTACGAAATCTTGAACAGTTTTTGTTATTCGAGTGTCGTGACTGATTATGTTGTTTTGCTAGACCGGAACTGAACTTTATGCCACATCTGGTTGATCAATAATTCATCAATCAATGAGAGGAATAACCTTTTTATCTCTCTCGCCTTTTCTCAAGGATATGACGGCTGATATCGGCACAGCGCAATGCAAACATCGACAACAACAATATCTGATAGTTCTCTGACCGACACTGCTGCCGCCACTCGTTCCTTCCAAATCATTCAGCCTTCTTCTTACCGCAATCTCTTGTCATTTCCAACCGTCCTTCTTGATATGGGTGCTGACCTCTTTCCATTAGTCCTGCACGTCACTTTCTAGTCCTGCACGTCACTTTCGAAACATGATTTCGCTCCTTCACCCCTGCTACTTTCCATCTCCATTCGTTTCCATCCTATTCTTCCCATGGGAGTAAAGGGCACCGTTGATTTGGAGAATTCTATTGATGAAGTACTTCCTTCTTCTGTTCACAGCATCATTTTATCATATGGGAATCGTATTGTAGACCATCTGTAGATATCAGTATTTCTCGAAGTTTCATAAAAGATAAAATTAGATTTCAAATCGAGTCGCATTCAGGCTTGATTCTTTTCGCTCCCATGATTGACGCAGGACTTTCGATCTAATAAATCATACTTATCATCTCGGTTACTGTAGTTTCTTTGGAGTCATACATTGTGCTAACTTATGCATTGAATTGTTCTGTACTGAATTTTCCTACCGAGTTATGCAATTTAACTACAGAGTGTTTCTGCTTTTCCTGGTCCTCGTGTCAAGAAATTGCCTTGTCTGGTATCCCTGCTACTTTCTCTACCTATGACAATAATCTATGAATTTCACAACCTTCAGATGATTGTACAAACTTTACTCTTCATCCATCTAGCTTAATATGGTAGTGCAGCGGCTTCTGTTCAGCCACAGAATCTTTCAAATTAGCTCTATTATACAGATTTCTTTATCACTTATCATAATAATTGGACACAAATATTGAGATCTATCTTGTTTTTGCCGTTGTTGGTGCCCAATTTCAGCCCCGTTTGTATAGTTCACATTATCAGAATCAATTCGTTCTTGGTTAGCCTTTTTCCATGAACCAATGGGAGTGCAATGAGTAGTCGTTCAGTTTTTACCTCATCACATGATGGACAGGTCTTCATAGGGTTAGCAGAACACGGTTCATTCGTCACCTGATTGCCTTTGTTTTATTATCAAGCATCACTTCATATTCATAATTGTTTTCGTCACGCATCGCGAGAGACCACGACTACCCATTACACATCTTACTGTTATACAGATTTGATTATCTTTTTTTCATTTTGTCTCCGGTTATAGTCGCTATTGCAGGTACCACTCCAAGTGCCGTCAGATCGTTCGTTGGTTCGTTCGTTCGCGCTCATTTGTGGCGTCAAAAGCCTTGAGGCGCCGAGTTAGCCCTAGTTCAACGACTGGACATCCTCTAGCCACCTCGCTGATTCCTCAGGTTTCAGCTCGTTGCTTGACCAGATCTCTCAGCATGATGCTTTGACGGTTTTTTGGCAGAACCGAAATCGCGACTTCTGTATCTCTTCTGAACTCAACGGCCAATGCTACCCAACGAGCAGTTCCAGAAACTGCTTTATGACCTGTTTTGCCTATGGCATGGCGTTCAACGGCACTATGATCCGCCGTTCACCGATACCGAGGAGCAACGACTTGCTAAGGTAGTTTTTCTCTAAAACAAATAGTTGTGGTTAAAGTGAGCATGACTCTTCACCATTTTTGGAGAGCTTGCTTGTATGGTGTAAGCGATCTGACCACGCTGTTAAAACTATTTCAGTAGCAGTTAAGAGTTGGAGAGGAGAAAAAAAAAGTAGCTTTGTTCGTGGAATATGTTAAGCCAAACTTTCTACCTAAGATCGCATGTCGAAAAAAGCTTAGGATTTGGCTAATCAAGATTGATATCCATCGCATGTGTGCTCTTGTTAGTTAACAGGGAGCCTAAGCACTAAACAGGAATCATTCCTCACCCGTCTTGAAGTTGGAGCCCTGCCTGTTAGATCACATGAATTCATTGCCACAGAGTGTGAAGCTGACTTATCTTCACTTTCACTTAGAATTTGACTATACTGTACTTCAGTATAGTAGTTCAATAGTGCTGATTATTACTAATTGTTAGGTGAAAACGATGATATGTAAATTGCTTACGGAGATCGATGGCCGTGTATTGCGCATTCAACAGAACCAATCAGGTGGAATGAAGGGACAGGTGAGTACAGGATGTCTTTCATTTTTGTTCTCAAGCTGTTTCCATCCCAAAGAAATTCGCTGAAAATGGGTTCCTTTGTATATAGTAGTAGAAATCGTCATCTACCACAGTATTCGATTCCAACAAGTGATTGTCTTAAATAATTGACTCACAAAATCAGATACACCTTTACTAACGATTCCTTCTGACCCCTAGATAAGGTGTTACATGTATCTCCAACCACCCTGTCCAAGGAGGCCCAGCTCATTGACCCACGGTAAAGGTCACTCAGTTCAATCTTCTGTATAAAAGGTTTGGTGTTAATCAATCCCGTTTTCAAGATTTTCCTTGACCCCAGAGATTCAAAGTATAGTAGCGTGTTGAATGCCTATGTGGCCCATACAATGACTTGCGGTGGTCGGCTGATGTGCAAGTCAATGCTTCCTATCCTCCTAAGGTGGCCCGCTACCTGTTAACCGACTCCGGAATTGTAGAAGGCTTGGTTGGCCAGATGTTGAGAGACCATGCGTGCGTGATAAAGCACTTCTTACACTACCTTTGCCTGGGATGCGTGCGATGTTATCGTCGAGATGAGGTCACAATGAGGCGCGCAACGCATTGCCATTGAAAACTGGAGCCAAAATTCAACCTAATCGATCACAGCAACCGAGAGCGCTTTTTCTTGATCAAAGTCACATTTTCATAGGGAAATAAGGAAAAATTCTCGGGGTTAAAAGTGTAAGTAACATGTCTGAAGAATGAACTTCCATTCGAACTGAAAAAGTGGAAGAAAAAAATCTACATTCTCAGTAGGGGACCCAGATCTTTTGTCAGAAGGGAAACCAAGTCTTTTGAATTCCCACTACGGTGGTGTTGTTGCATACACACGACGAAAGGTGTAAATCTTATTAGCAATGGATTTCGGGTGATTGCGACATGACCCCTTTATCCCGACGATAGACACAGGGCAGCCCCACACCCGGCGTAACTGAACTGGGGGAAATTTCAATATGTTTGCAAGTAAAAAACTCTTTTATCAAGAGCTCAGGACTTTGTTTTCAGGATTTTTACGAAGAATGGACAATGTTAACATGGAACGTACTATGTATAACTAGTCGTCTGCAGAGTAATCTGAGTACTCAAAATGTCATCTCCAATGATGATAAGGTTATCTACCAACGATTAAATCAAGCTCTCGTCGAACTTGTAAACTATTCTAAGTATGTTTTTTTTTCTGCATTCGTTTGTTGGATTTTGCTGTACAAGTGCACTTTCAGTGTGAACATGCCTTTCATGGGCTATTATCAGGACTCCGATTTCGAAGTACTACGTCAGAATACAGAAAGGACATTACAAGAGCTTTACATGCTCACAAGGTGCTCTTTAAAGATAACGTTTATAAGAAGTTTCATGTAGTTTCTTCATACAAAAAGGGGGTAGGATGTCGTAACTGCATAGTAAGGCTAAGAGCCCTTTATGTTGATTAGTTCCCCATTGGGATGTGCCACCTACACTCCCTCCCACCTCNTCCACTGAAATCACCCATGGACTTTATCAAGTGTGGGAGAAGATTTTACAGCAATCAGAATTACACTACGAGTTATTCACGAATAATCCTCCCGAACTTGCACCTGTCATAAGCTCCCGCAGCGTGAGCGGCGTGACCCCAATNCATTCAACTTCTATTCAAGATGGTAGTGGCGTTTAAAAGCGCTGATGTACAGGTCAGTTTTTACCCTCCCAGACTAGTCTGGTACCAATTAACCATCACCGGCGGCATGGCGGGATGGAAGGCTTTCCTGGCCAGGGTAGGTATCGGCTAGCTCGCCCCAAAGGGAAGATGTTCGAGATTGCTCTCGTCGTGCCCACTTGTATGGATGCTATCTAAACATTTTGCACCGTAGACCTTTAGACACTTTAGACATCGACATGGTTTGACTCCCCATTCACCAGGTAACTCTTTTTTGTTAGATTGCAATAATGCCCATGTGCAACTGCTTCTGAAACTCGGAGAATGACTCCTTTCAAGGTTTCCTTCGATCAATGTTCAACTGAACTCTTTTCTTCAGACGGCTCACCATGGCGCCTTTTCTCAATCCAGCCGAAATCGAAGCCTTCCGTCATGAGTGCCAAGAGTTCGGAGAGCGATTTTTAGGGCCATGCATTGACCATATGAAGGTGAGCAGATCGAGTAGGATATATCGGTTTCATGAGATAATAAGCAGCTACTGCAGGCGTTTTGCAACACTCACAGTGTAGCCCGATGGCGAGACGTAAGGGCTGCTCAGATAGTTCGAATGCGTGAACAGGGCAGCCACCTGGACGAATCGGTTACAAATCTTGTAGCCTTTTACTCCATAATGATGTACATTCTGGCTGTACTGGCTGCTCGACTACAGGTATACACCAATTAACCGCTGTTCAATCACTTGAAGAACTGCTTCGTTCAGGGTCTTCGCTATGAGATCACTATTGTCAAGAAGGCCTACGATTTGGATGAGCAGGTCAAAATGCTTTCACAAGTGGTGTTTGGAGCTTTGGAGTTGTTGATGAGNGATTGTGTTCTGGCTACGGAACCGTCCACCACCGCTATTCTAGTCACCAACAATCTCTTCAGGTGAGCGTTGAGATTGCACCCGATTTTGGAAAGTTAAAATTTCTCTTGAAAGATGGGTTTCAGCATGAACTGCGGTGCGCTGGCCAGAGGAGTCGTTTTCAAGGATTTTGAAATCCAAGTTGTCTCAGAAGAGACCGCCGAATTTATTCAGGTCAATTTGACGTTCTAAAAGTTGTTTCTGTAATCAAAGTGAAATTAAGTCTTGGAATTTATTTTGTACTTTCTTTCAGTCTGAAATGAATCGCGCTCGACTTCTGCAGCAACCGAATCAAATCTCTCAACCTCCATCAGCTGCTCTGTTGGCAATGAAACCCACTTCGGGCACGAAAAGAAGTAATGCTGTCAGCAACGGAGGTAGCATTCTGTTCTTTTGAACTGCTACATCGTATAAGTGTAGCACTTTTACGTTGATATCGTCACCTAAAGATTACTCTGAAGATGGGACTAAGTTTTTCCAGCACCAACTGCGAGGAGGATCGTCGTTCAGGCAAATCTGGACAGGACTGATGGGGTCAGGGGTTGGGACGGAGAGTGAGTAAAAGAGCCATCGTGTCTAAGCTGTAATAAGCGCATTGATGGGTCTTTGGAAATACTAAGTGATGTTCATCGGGTGGCTCCTCCGAAATCGCTCGGATCT
>UZAF01016990.1:0-58135 GCA_900617895.1 Haemonchus placei
TTTTTTTTGGACTTTGTATTTTCACTAAATTGTTACCTACTTATATATTCATTTATTTATTGATTTACTTATTTATTTGTTGTTTCAGTTCATTGTGAATGCTCGGATGTATCATTCTCGGCAACGTCGGCTCAGTTAGGAAATCTGAAAAGGGTTCAACGGATATCCGTCAGTGGCCATATCGCTGCCTATGCTGTCGAGATATCCATATCAGATGGCGAATTCGACACCGTCTATCAAGGAAACGGAAATCCCCTGGTGAGTCTGTTTACCTCCCGAAATTTTTCTTTCCTGGAGGCTTAAAATTCTTTTTCCATCAGGCTCCTCATAAAAACCATTATTTTTCTGTCCCATTTTTCTTAGTTTTCCTACCTACTCAAAATATAACTCCCTTCACTGTTGATGGGGAGAAATGATGTCAATTTCCCTCAAAAACTTTTGCATGCGCTCTGAACGTAAGGCGGTGATTGAGGAAGGAGGGGTGGGGGGGTGTAGGGAAATATAATAGAAAAGGTACATAGTAATTTGAGGAGGGGACATCAAAAAAGTCCTACTAGTTTATTTATGGGCTGGAAGGCTGTCATTTAGTTCTTTAACTGGTGTACTACATAAATTGAAAATTGATACGATCTGAGTTGAACTGCTTACTTTTCCGATTCTTTTCTCTTCTTCAATTCCTTCTGCCTTATGAAGGGACTTCAAGTCAGAACTTTTACTTATTGGGTCCATATTAGAATTTTCCGAACTAAGCAAAAGATGAGTTACTCCGTCTGCATAGCGCTTTGAAAATAAAAAAAGCTAAAATGATGAATTACCTAGTAGCCTCATTGAGCTCCGCTAAGCTGTGGCCCATCAACAGTGAGCCTCACTCCGCCTCAACCCATATTCTTCGGGCTAGGATAGAAATAAAATTTTCTTGTAGTCGACCCCATTTTGAGAATTAGCCTTCCATTAAGGATAGGGCTAGGTACCACCAATTGCATGCAGTCTTGTCTCATCTCATCATGCAGTCTTCAGAAACCAGAGTAAGCCACTTTGACGCATTGGAACCTACGACTCATTTCACATTTCGTTTGCTTCACTGCTGACACCATCCGAAGAAACTTTGCCAGCCGGCTGTCGCCGTTGCCTCATTCAACAGAAAAAACACCATAAAATGGCTTTGGCTCGAATGTTCGAAAAAAGTCGTCATCGTCTCGTCGAATCGTCGCCAGACTGCAGGCAATTGTTGGTGAACGGTGGACGGGATGGGCGTGATCACAACGGCCAACGGGCCTCGCCGTCGAAAAAAAAAGTGCGAACAAATTTGCTTCCTTTGAGTTTTCTGCTCCAGACCGGTTCTTCAACCGATGGAACATACAAGAGGGGGAAATGCATTTTACTTTTCCAGATGGAAAGGATAGAAAAACGGAATTGCTGCTCCAGCAGGGCTTCCTGCGCTATCCATGGGATTATCCCGAAACATGAAAACTTTAGAGGTTGACAACGAGGCATTTCTATCGATTGTACTTCAGGGTTTGATTTTGGCTGATAGATCAGGTATAGGATGCGAAAGAAGATCGGTGCAGATTAGTGCTCCTTTTCGGGCAAGAAATGCATGTGGGTCTTGCACAGAATCGTAGGGGAAGTTTGAATTTCTGTACTTTCCTCCACGATGATTTACTGTGGCCAACTGACATCGCTCTAGACAGTGTTGGGATGACCTTTCGAGCGTGCCTGTTACCAACTCACCATCGTATCCTAGGCGTTTGGAGGAGATACGCAAAGGAGATCCTGGGTCACCTTTACTTCCGAAAACAGCACATTACGTGGGTGTAAAAGTTGTAAAATGAAGCACCTTCGCCCAGGGCTCCCACTTTTCTCCCTTTTACTGGAAAAGGAAATGAGATTCCTACAACTTCTCATGACGTCCGTTTTTCATGGGTCTTAGAAGTCGTAGAAGTGCTAGCACAAGTATTGAGTAGCCTCTGGTAATTTCTCAGGGTACTAGAGATGACTAGAAGGGATTGCCCTGTGCTCGAACGGTCCCTTTGGTCAGCTAAGTGAAGTACCTAACCTCTCTACAAACTCGATCCTTCACATCCATTTGTTTGATCCAAGGTATTAAATTGACTTACTGCATCGATAAAAGTCAAATAAATGGCCCATCCTCCTATACCCATGGAATTCCCAAATAACATTGGGACTTACACATATAAAGTTCAAACTCCACGATTTCCAGTGGTTCCTTTCCAGATATTCAAACTCTTCTCCAAACAGCCTCTTGTCCGATTTGGCCTAATGCCCTTGACGGCTTTGACTGCCATTCTCTCACGTTTCCATCTAAGATATTTACGCTTCGCTTCATTTAACCCGCAACGGCTAGATCGAAACCGCTAAGTGTCACTCCGGCGCTTGTGTGAGAGAAAGTGGAAAGGCTTCCTCGGGAAGCGAGGGAGGGGATAGGAGTTAGATGGAGAATCGGACCAGGGTATTAATTCCAGCGTTTATATAAACGAACAACGTAGTCATAGTGGCCCGAATCCTTGGTGGGAGATTATTAGGTTTCATCGTCCCTTTCGACCTTCTAGAGGTCTTGGAGAGTTAAATAACGGGTCACTGAGACACTAGTAGAAGTGGGGTGGTTCAGTGGCTACCGTATAGCAAGCAGAGGGGCAATTTTTCGGATAATTTTTTCTCGCCGCAAAAATCGCCTCAAAAAAGCCATCCATCCGGCAGTGAGTAGGCTGTGATTTTGTGGTAAGGCGCCCTCAATCCTCAGAATGCCAGCATTCATCGCCTTAAGAGCTTTTCTATTTCTATAGTGCGTAGAGCTGCTTGTGTGTGTGAGGCCTCTTGCCCTTTTCCGGACAACGACAGCTGCCCGTTCTTGCGAAAAGACGTTTGAGCCAATGCACAGAGTGCATTGTCGCGAAGCTGCTCTGCCAAATTGACCGCACCTAAAGGGATGTTAGGGCTCGTTGACTGTGATGGATGTCCATTTGGCGGTCGGCTGTCATGGATCAACTGGAAAAGCCTCTCTGAGACTAATTTAGCCTATCGGCATGATCTCATGGATTCCGAAAGCAGCGGAATGGGTTTATAAGTCACCGGCTGTACTAAAAGTGTCCCTCCAGGGATGATTAGGTAGTCATCTAGTAGTCAGAGAACTTTAACTGTTACCAGCAGCTTCCTTCTCTTCATTTTCCCTGTCCCACGCTTCCCCGTCTGCACCTCCTGTCCATCTCCAGCTCATCCATCACATAGACGAAGCAAAGATCGGCTCGCTAAATCCATAAACTCTGCTCGTCCATGATTGACACGAGTAGCGAAGGAAGCAGTTCGTATAAAAACATTCCAGAATTGATGTCGCTACGATCACTACGACCTAGGGACCTAAGATTTATTCTACGCATCTTAGCCCATAGAGTTCACTTGATGGATCACTCAGTGGGGTAAACTCGTAGAGGTGACTTGATGGGCCACTTCGTGGGGTAAATTCGAAGTTCAAGTAGCGATTTCCTTGAGCACAATGTTACCATTCCCTTTATAAATGGCTCTCATAAGTGATTTTGCCTTCTGTAATAAGTTCCCTGAGGAGATTTCTGTGGGAAAATAGCCGTGCCATAACGATTGGGCGAATTTAACAGATATCTTTATTGGAAAACAATTTGTATGGGAGGGTTTCGGTACCTATGTGGCAAATCTATCAAACCTATTCTTTTCACAGCTCAAGGGGGTGAGGAAGTTCAGACTGCTACGCCTGCAGGGATTGACTTCATGAAGAGATGACTGATCAGAAAGGGTCCGATTTGGGTGGGCCTGGCCCTGTGTCATTTAGTAAGAGGGCTCATGACTCCATACCCCAAATAATAGAGCATTTTCCCTATCTGAGCTGCAGCATTTATGATTAGATTCTTTCGAATGAGATTCGGTTCATCGACAGAGGGGAGCTGTACCCGTAATTTTTTAAAGTACGGTTTAATGATCTCATGGGGAATTTGCTAATGTCGGGAAATGTACTCAACCATCCTGCAGGAATAATCTCCTATCTCCTATCTAGTGGGGACGCTACATAGTTTTACGCCATTTTACGGACCTGACTTTTACTTTATTTTATTTCCTCCAGTTTCTCCTTCCTAATTAACTGCGACCGCATTTTCTCTGAGACCTTTGGCTGTTTCCTTTTACATACCCACTCTGTTCTTTATGCACGTTCGAGTGCAGTTGAGCCTATGAGTCGTCGCCTCCGACAGGGAGAGTGACTCCCGTGGATGGCCCACACTCTCTTGCATTTTTACGTAACTTAGTTTCTCCCCGTTTGGGCATCTCATGAAAATGTCAAAAAAAAACTCCATGACAAGTGGATATGTCTTCCGTCCGGCAATAATAAATATCTTATTGAGCTTGTTCCGTCGGTCGACGCATTGAGTACGTTTTCTGGGGCACTTTGTATTGGGTTTGAGTTTGAGTGGCTTTGCAGGCTTCCCGGCTGAAGCAGTTTTGGCAGTCTTGAAAGACCCTCTGTAGGAGAACTACATCGTTCACTCGGACTTGAATTGAACGAGGCAAAGGGCTCTTTTTGGCTTTCAATGAAATGAGGATTCCTAACGAATCGACGTGTTTTGAAAGCGCTTAGGGACGTGATTCAATCTCTTCTGTGCCAACGTAATGAGCTAAAAAGGGGCTTATTTCTTATCGGATTTGAAGGGTTTCGCTGTAAATATGCAGCGATGCAACGGCTAGAGTGAGGGCTTTTCACGTTCTTTGGTCATCCCCGTTGATTTCAGCTTCATTTCCTGGCCGACGACTATGCAGCATCCGGCCAGACACCGTCAACTTCTGCAGCATGATGTGTTCAATTAGGCAAATCTTTCTGGGGCAAAATGGAATAAAGCATTCGTTCGGGACGGGAAATGACCGCACATTCGTCTTCGTCGACGAATTGGCAGTTGATGAGGTGACAACGATGGCCGTCGATCGCACCTCGTTCCGCTTGCCATAAATTTCTGGTCGGCTCGTAATTGACCATTAAATCGCATCAGGGCCTCTCTCCAAAATGCCAATAGATGGCCCTGAATTCCGAACTGAACGTGGTGACCAACCATGTTCACTTTTGTTCTGAAAATGTAACAATACGGTTGTTTACTCGAGAGGCTACTACACCTGTCAACCTCTTCAGCAAAAGCGGGACGGTCGACTGCAGACATAACCGGACAGGCCCTGTAGTAAAGGCCAAAGGATAGAAAGGTGCTATAAGAATACTGTTTTGGAAAAGAGACAGCGTTTCATAGTGGTTCTCGAGGAAAGACTCTTGAGATTCTTCTGAAACTCATGGTCGTCCGGGGTATCTAAAAACAATGACTCCAATTTCTTCTATCCCATTACAAGGATTTTTTTTTGTTTTCCTAATGACACCCAAAAAATAGTCCCCATTTCTTTTGCCGGAGGTCCTCTGCCGTTCACCAAAATGCCACGGCCTGCGTGAAGATTTAGTAGTAAGTGGGGCCCGGCTCCTGGGTGCTGTCTCAAGAAATGTGCGCCACGAAGGTTTAGGGAATGACCAGCCCGAAGACTATAGTATATCTTTGAAATGTTTCTTGTACAACCGTCTTATGAAAGATCAATTTCCAATTAGTTCAATCGGTTTAGAATCGAAATTGGAATTCTCGAATCCTGGGAAAAGTAAATTCTCAAAGCCAAAGCATCTTTGTTCACATTGAAGAAATGTAAATTATTGCTGGGAAAGAAGAGTCTCGTTGGTCCTGCAATGAACCAAATGAATACTGTCGCGGAGTTACGGTCGTCCATTTTGAGAGCCGTACATTCAAAGGGAACCCATATTTTATCTTTGAAATGTCTGCTTTCTATTCTTACTAGGGAAGTTCTCTGAGAAATCGGAATGGGCTTCTGAAATGTTCTGTGGGATCTATCAAGTCATCACCATCCACTTCAGGTAGTCTACTCAACGCTATCACACGTCCCTGCATGGACTCATGTGGATTTTCTGGCTTCCCATTTGCGGATAAAAAATGCCTACGGCATTGATGAAATGGATGTCAGGAGTCCGCTACTTATGCTTACTGTTTGCGATACTGGTAAGAACTTTCTTTCTTTCCATAGGCAATCAGTTCTTCGGTGATCCTTCTACCGTAGGATAATAAGCTCACGCGGGAAAATTTGTTGATTTGAGGATTTTAATCGAAAACGAAGTAAATTTTGTGGCATCCAAAAATCACTGTCGATGTTCTTGAGTACAAAAATGCAAGAGGGATGGGTATGGAATGATGTTTACGTAGATAAAATAGTATGTGAATAGGATGTTGTCTTTGCTCTATCATCCGTCTATTTCAATCTTTTCTTCAGAATCTCCGATTACGGTATTCGACGACAGTTCTTACTTGGTCGATACCCATAAAGCCGGTCTGGTGTCCATGTATGAAAACGAGCTCACTGTAGTATTCCGGTCCTACCGTTCCGGTGTACTGTTCTTCTCTGTAGCAGATCAGGGTGATATTCTCATCGCTCAGATTATCCATGGGACCGTTCACGTCATGTTCGACTTCGGTAAGTTCAATGCCTTACTGAGGTAATGCCAGATGGTTTAGTAATTCTGAAAAGTGCTGGATTGGGGTGTAGTCCGGCTTAGGAGGGTGTGTCCTACTTGATTACAGGAGTAATGGGAATGACATGAAGTCACTCAACTTCAGAAACTCATTTACTTAAACTGCACAGTAACTCTTTTTCGTTCCAGGGTCATTGTCACCGTCCCATATAAGCGCTGGCCGAGCACTGGACGATGGACGATGGCATGAGCTCCGATGGCTACATCAGTTCGACTCTGTTCAGTTGGCCATCGACGGGGTTGTGTTAAATCAAACAACACCGACCGGGCTCTATCGAAAGCTCGATTTCCACAGTCAGGTCAGCCTCGAATATCAATGTTCTTTTTGAGCTTCGTGCTGGAGGCACTGGGCCTTGTAATGGTGGCATATGAAGCTAAGACTTTCACAGGTTTTCCTGCCCGGAGGCCAACACTAGTAGGTCCAAGCAGGTGGGCTCTTAGTCTTGATGTTTTCGGCCATCCAAAAACCTTGTTTTGGTGTAGAAGTAGAAGCAGGATTTATTTACGTCTGGATTGTCTCCAGGGAATTACCTGAGCTCGAGCGATTCATGAACAACATTCGGCCCACAATCGCTCAAGCTAAGGAGATTTATATCCTTCGATTTTTCGACTCCACGATTTTGGGCTTCGCTGGGATCGGATTTCAAACGAATGCAACAAACTTCGATTACGTGAATTACTGTTCAAACAAGTTCATAAAGTCCCCTTAAATCCTACAGTACTCTTTCAAAAACCATACACACCATCGACTTTTACTTGAAGACAGTACCAGTTCGCCCATTCAGCACTTGTCGATCATGCAAATGACTTTGCTAGCTGTTTGAGCCGTAGAAATGACAGTTCTGTGTGATCGCTATCGAACTATGAAATACACTGACCGAAGCAAATATTTGTTCCGACGATAATCCGCAAATCGGAGCGCATTTCGAGTGTTTGACTTTTGGCGTGTTCTCAAATGATTAGCTTCATCCCACTCCCACTCGAACGTTCACGATCAATTGTTCTTGTGCGACCTCTTGGCACAGGGATCCCATTACAGTTTTCAATTTCAGTTTGAAAGATTTGGGAAGGAAATGACAAGGTAGTTCAGAGCAAAGGGGGATTTGATCAGTAACTATAGTCGCCCTTGTTGCCTACTTCTGTAGCCCCATTACTGTACAAGCTAAGTGGGCTCAAATGCCGCCTCAAAGCCTAGGTTTGGTCAGAATGCAAGGGGAACGCGATTAATAAAGATCAGAGTAATACCGGATAGTAGCATAGAGGAGGACGAAGGGGGTGGTCATGGTGGAGAGGCAGGGACTGTATGATTGAAAAAAAACCTCGTTATATTTGCAATATTATCTGAGAACTTTTGTCGTAACCCACGAACGACACCACACGTTGTCTGAAAGTTGTTCCTCGAATTCTAGATATACTCTGCAAAGGGTCCATCGGTGTCAGCCGTCTGTAACTAGTAGCCGAAAGCGCAAGGGTCAAAAGACCAAAATGTGAATTTTGCATATCACTCAATGAAAAAGCTGCAGGAGTTTTTTCTCTTTGTTTGGTTTTTTCTCTTTTTTTGCCTCAAACTCAACACTGGGACATAAGTTAGTGTCGAAATTCATGCAGGCAACACTTTGCCAGTTGTTCAATTCTTTCTTTAGAAAGGCCAAATCCAACATTTGCTCTTCAACCGGGAGTAGCGCTCAGTGTAGCTCAGTTTGCTCAAGCCCTCCATAAAAGAGTAAAGTTGATCTTGGGCGGGTTTATGCACAGGTTGCATTGGGGCGTAATTACGTTGAGGACAATGGAAGGTAGTGACTAGGATCGAACAACGCTTGCTCGGCCTCATTGTTCTTTCGATGACAATGATGACGACAAGGACTGGCCTAGGATATCTATGAGTACGAGGGTATGCGGGTATTTGCGTAGGGTCAGCATCGGATTAGCGGATATCAATGAATGCCACCATCGTACACCATCAAGGGAGCCTTCAATTTGTCCACATACTTGCGCTAGGAACGTTTTTGTAGGGGGACTGCACAGTGGAATGTTTTTTTTTTGAATTTTTCCGACTAAAAGCCTGGTCGATAACACCCTAACGTGGCTAATTCTCTATGACAGACTGAGATCCATTCAGGAAAGACGAAGAAGGAACCCAAGAGCAGAATCATTAGACGAGTTTCTTTGATGAGAATAAACTAGCTGTCTCCGGTAAGGGAGCGGAGAGAAAAACCTGTGCTTGATCCCCGAAAAGTGATATTTATACTTACTGATAAGCACATATTTTATTAGATCTCGATTACTGAGTAAGTTATGACAAGAAGGCAGTTTTGAAGCTTTTAGAGCTCATGTCGTTATCGGGAAGGGAAGGGAAGAGGAGTCTATCTTGATTCAAAAATGTTTCCTTTTTCGACTGAATCCACTTTGAGATGAGGGCACTTCATTTAGGCTCCGATACTGCGTTCTGTGGCGAATACGGTTGACTCCAGTCTGTACAGTAGTAATAGAACTTGTTAGTGGGATATGATAGCGAAAAAGGTTAATTCTTTGAAATAAGGCACCATCGTTGTAACCACACGATCTGTTTCTGCATAGATAATAGATAAAGGGTGAAGGATAGAGCCTTCGGACGTTAATCCCGTCAGAGGGATGCGCCTCGCATTCGACTTCCATTCAAAATCTCAGTGGCATAACGAATGCGTATTGGCCTGAACAATGAATATTGGCGGCCAGCCAATGTGCAAGTCAATGCTTCTATCCTCCCAGACGAGTCTGGTACCAATTAGCCAACATCGGAGGAATGGAAGGCTTGATTGGTCTAGACGGAAATCAAGCCCGTGACCGTGTGTGTGTAATAGTGCACAACTTGCTACTACACCACCTACACCCACAAATAATAGGTAGGGCCAAAAAATTTGATATTCACTAGATTCAGCCCCCCATAGTAAAGACCAGGTAAGCATACAATCATATTTGATTTTCAGTGGAGGCCCAAAACCTGGCAAATACCATAAAAGTTGAGCCTGCTTCATTGTGCCGATTAATCGCGAAGAAAGGGCAGTTATAAATTCAAGTTTATTAGATAGCGTTTGGAAAATCAAGGAAATATATTGCTCTGTATCGAACTTGTTAGGTGAGAGCACTCTGTAAAATTGAATTCGCCCTCTTGGGATAAAAAGAGAGCGTCGACATCTTTTCGAGCTAGAACACACAACATACACAAATGGGCTGCGAGAAAGCAGAGCTTTCTGTTGAGGTTCAGAAACTATTAATTCAATATGCTGAAAGTAGTCCATCGCCTGATTTCAGATTCACATTGGTGGTCGTCCACCGGACGAGTTTTCCGAGGGCATCGAAACGTCGTTTACCGGTTGTATGGCGAGAATGCAGCTGAACTCCGTGGACCTACTCACTTTCGCTCCCAGAGATGGAGGACATAAATGTCAGGTAGGAATAAGTATGTTGTCAGCCTGATTGAAGGATGACTGTCTCAAGGGAATGACATGGAGTGAGGAATGAACGGAAGACTTTAGGAATGGTTTTATGTGATTCCGGCAGATTTGAGCGCCACCCGGCGAAAAATGAGAGTTACTAAATCACTAGTGAATCAGTTCCTGTCTTGGGAATGCCGTCTCAGTTTCGATCAACGTTCAGCTAGGCAATATTCTTGGATTATTGCAAATTTTTAGTTCACTTATCTTTATCTCTTTACTTCTACCTCAATTGTATGTACTTGGCTTCGCACTCGGTAAAAGGATCAGCTGTCTATGAGTCTAAAACAGGGAGTGGGGAGGGCGTAAGAAAAACAACAAGAAAGTCAGCTCTTTTTCAAGTGATTTTTTGTATTACTGATAAAAAGTTGCAAATTACAAGATCCAGTTCTTTTCTGAATCCAGTTGCTATATATCCCAAAGCAGTATGAACTTAGTTTCTTATCTAAATCTAAATCTATCTATTTTTAGAAATTTTAAAAATTCGGGAAGGACTGAGACGCTTTAGAAGTTTCAGAAGAGAATAGTAGATTTTTAAAAAAATTTAACGATCCTTCTGTAGACTCTTTCGCCGAATAGTACTGTTTTTAAGAATTACAAGAGAAACTTTTACTAGAACAGATGTTTTTATTCAAACCCTCTTTGATTACTCTCCCACTCATCGTTCACCGAACTTCTTGAAAAGCTCCATTTCAGATGTCCAAGCCGCCATCACTGACATTACACGAGGCAGCAAAGGCATTTATTCCGTTCTCCTTCCTTCCATTCTCTTTCGAATTCCGGGTTCTTCCCGTAGCATCGGTGTTGCTCGACATGGTCGATGCCGAAAACAACAGTCTTCTACAAACGACGATCGACGACACCCGAACGCTCCATTTGGTCAGCAATGTGACCCGATTCAAGCAGATCGCTCATCCTCGTGAGTTCCGCTGATTAATTTGCGAGCGTGAATGACCGACATGGCTGGTGAATACCAACTAGAGCGTGATCGCTCCCATAGAATACTGACTAGCGCAAAATATCATGAATGGGAAGGGGAAGCATTGTTCGAAAGAATATGTATTCCAGGCAGAAGCTCGCTTTGCACTAAATACCCCGTCCCAAAGCCTCCTGTTCACACCACGAACTCCCCCTATTTTCCAATCTAAGCGCCTAAATACTTGAATAGAAATCAATCCTCACCTGTTACATAGTAGCTGTAACGTACACAAGTAAATCTTTCTATGGGTAAGATTGGTCAGGTTACTGGCTCCAAAGCGATGGAATCCTTCTCCAAAGAGTTATGGCTGATTTCTCAATTGTTGTAGAGCTCAACATAACTCTGTAATTTTTCTTTGAATCCATCGGTAGAGTTTTAAAGGAGCAGACAAAAACTGAATTTCGGCGGCCCTAGTCAGGAAAAGGCTTCGGCCTGACTGTGAGCTCGACCTTCAGCTCTGACTGCTTGAAATTTCAGAAATAAACGTGGCTGACGGTGGATGGCACAGCTTTTCGTTACGTATTCGAGGGGCTCGACTGGAAGTGGAAATCGATGGCTATACAGTACGTTTCCGATTGTCACAGCCCTTCACTGTTCCTTACAGAAAATTTCTGAAAATAAGTCCTTTGAAGGAAGCCACCTTTACTGCCTGGAACTGAGGCTTTCAAAGCTGGACAAAGCTTCGTAGTGCTCTCCTCTATAGTTTGTTATGTCGGGAGCTCTTTATTAAGTTTAAACTGAAAAAATTAGATTCTATATTAAGCTTTCAAAAAATCAAAAACGGAACCTATTGTTTCAACATTCCTTATACTGACATACCGTAGGATCAGGATGGTACATTCTGCCGATGTCGCAGTAGTCCCATTCGTTTATAAACAGATTCAATCAAAGCTATGATAAATTCAATCAATGAATCCCAAAGACATTTGAATGGGCCTCATTGTTCGCTTACTGTAGAGGCTCCAATATCAGCATAACAATAGAAATGTCATCAACATTGTTCTGTTCCCTTATAGAGGTGACTGCTGAAGGGCCATTAACATGGCGAGGTCAACCTGTCTTAGGTCATTCTTGTTCGGCAATAGAACCATATGAATAATTAAGGTATTATGGTTGGAAGGTCAAGAAGTTCGACGAATCTCAGCTCGTCTCACCTCATTGGTCCTCTCGTCAGTTGGTTGTTATCGATCGACAACAATCGATTTTGGCAAGGTTTATGTCGAGGGTACGGTAATTCGTGGCCGCTGTGAGATGGTCGATAGGTTCGTTTTCTTCGATTTTCAGAAATTTCAGAAATGAAATGTACACAAATAGATTTCTGAGATTGCGCATGTCCGGAATGGAACAGATTTGTGTTTGAAGCTTTCTTTTACATATTGCAATTACTGTAACGCAGCTAAATCTTGCAATTTGAAAACCGCAACGAAATAACCCCATAAAAAGTAGGTGCGAAGTCCTGTTTCCTTTGACAACTTCTTTACCTCTTCTACACCGTAGCGTGTATCTTTTACCCATTTGGCTAAGACGCTAAGACGTTAACAGCCCTTAACGTGCCTTTCGCCATCTGTCATTTGCTGAGATCGGAAGCCCACTTCTGCGGTGGCAGTTCTTTACACTCTTTAGGGCAAAGCTTGCTTGAGAAGTGAAATAAGCCAAGAGTTTTAAGACTTTCAAACAGGCGGTGGGTCGGACAGCAGAGTTCGCCTGATGAAAAGGCAAAATGAGCAATCTTATAATTTATTTTTATTACTTTTTGCCATTATGAGCGACTGGAATCGTCCCAACAGTGATTACTTAGGCCTAGTACAACATGGTGAACTAGGAATAGCAGCATGGTTGACATAACAGCTTCGAAGCGTTCCAAAGGGACAAATTACTGTCTGATACGAGTAATTCCAAGGTACAAATCAGCAGGGTAGCCGAACGGGTTACGTCTAGTCTTTTACTCATTACTGAAGTTTTCTGGCTTGTTGGGAAGTGATACAACCTCTTTTTCAGCTATAAATGCCAAATTCTTGTAAAAAATCATAGAGCTCGTCTGACTACTATCAATAAGGTTTTTGATGTGAGCGAAAAAACAGGAGCCTATACAAAAAAACCTATAAATAGCTGCGCTTATATAAGTGCTGTGTGATGTTTGATGTCTTAGCTACGGTAGTTGAGGAAAAACAGTGCTGGTCTACGTTCCCTCAAACCACTGCTACGGTAGCCTTATTACCAGAAACGACTTTTCGAGCAAATAGCAGGAATTGTTTGTACAGATGCCGCTATGGAAACATGAACAGAAGCTTGAAGGCGTTGCTCTTAACGGAATGTTGAGAAAAGGATACCTTAGCTATAGGTTGGTTACTATCTCGAGGGACGCCGGAACACGAAATCGGAAATCGGAACAAGCCAACTGTTGATAAATATATCTTCCAAATGTTCCAATGCAAAAACTCGCAGAAATTGAACTAATTCGACGAAACCCTTACCGAATACTGGGCTCCAGTGTTCCATAAGCGCTATCCTCACTATTACAGGGTCTTTATTTGGGCCCAGGACGATTTGCGTGGGTGTGAGCATCAAGAGCCCTTTAATCGGGATTGTTATTGACAAGGGCATAGCCAGAAGTTGATGAATAAAGGACCCGTTTGGGCGAAACCCCACTAGCTGTCAATTATGTTTCGGGACCACTGAAGACGGTTAATTGAACGTGGAAATTAGATAATTAACCCTTTTGACGTTGTTGACCGATCACCATGCCATTCAAAAGCAGCGATGGGGCAGTTCTGGGAATAAGGGGAATATGGGAGGGGTAAGAAGAAATGAGCATATAAATGAAATAGAATTTAATAAAAGGAATTGGGGATGCGTGTTCGAAGACGGGTTTCTGCCAATCTTATTTGGTAAATGACTAACCTCATCCTGACGCGTCTAGTTAATATCTATCCATTGAAAATAACTTGTTTACCACATTTTTAAGCCTAGATCAACCAAGCTTTCAGTGCCTCCGGGGTCGGTTAACTTCTAACAGAGTCGACTGGGAGGATAGAAGCATTGACTTATAGATCGGCTGGCCACCTCAACTTATTGTACAGGCCACATACTCAATCAAAACGTCTATGATTCTGAATAAAGGTCGAATGCACGGCGAATCGACTATCAAGAACTTTAGTTTTTTGTCCTTTATTTTTGTTGGAAACTTTGTTATCGGTTCAAAAAGTATTTGTAATTCAAGGAATAGGTATCATACAGGAGATTTCATCAAACAGTATATGCTTCTTGTAGATACAACAAAGCATAGGTTCTATATAGCCAACGTGAGCTCCTTCACTTTGTAACCTGAAACCAACCCACCTTAATTACAGATGCCTACCATCCCAATGTGAGAACGATGGAGTCTGCCATCAAACTACGCTCGCAGATTATTCATGTACCTGTACAGAAGGACATTATGGAAAGAACTGTCACTCATGTGAGTTGATTCCGTTCTATTTAAATGTTCCTGCTTTTCTCCTACCCACAACTTGAAAGGCGGAGTTGGGTCCTTGCCAAGTCGCATTCTTATCGCACGTATACATGGACAGTGTTCCATCCCAGACCTGTAAGCATCACAGCTGATCAACGCCTTAGTAGTCACCCAATTGGTGTCAATCCCATCTGGGAACGACTACTCTTTCACACTAATGACTGCAAAAAAGGAGTTCAACAACAGAGGAGAGAAAATATAGCTTCAGGCCTTGTGTGCGTTTTTTTTTGCGTTTTTACTGCGGTCGCAGATCGAATCTGAGCGTTCTTTCTCGAGCCCCAGTACACTTTCCATTATTTTGGAGTCGGTTAAACGATCCTAGACTTGTCTGTGAGAATAGGAATCAAATCTGTCGTACAGGCTAGGTATAGTCCGCATGCTTACTAGAACACCGTTTTGATTCTGGGCGCATGCCTAAACGGGAGACCCCAAGTCCCTAAAATTTCAATTTTCTTATTCTTACTTATTGTAAGCTCCCTAATATATATGCACCCCAAATACATCAAACCCTTCAGAAACTATTGGCGCTTGAAGTCTAATAGGGTGCCACTGTTTCCCTTGCACTCTAAGGGATCTAAAAATACTGAATTGTTGAGCTAGAGAGAAAATTGCTTCCGCAACACCAATAGAAACAAGATTATTTGGAAGAATTCAAAGTGCTTGACCGTGGTTGGCACGGCAAGCGAGTAATGCCGTTATCTCGCATGGAAACAATGTTCCTTGTGAATGGAGCAGAAAATGCGCAAAGACCACCTATACTGAACCAGAGGCAAAGTACATACGAAGATGGTGTACCAGGTACTCGGTATTTCCGGCGCAAGTATTAAGAAGACCCTTGAAAATACCGTAATGTGCCGTAAAGGCAGACCGATAAACCAATTTTGGATTAGGAACGCGATGGAGTAAGTTTTATCATAAGAGTTCTAACAGAAAAAGGGCCCCAAAATCGTTCAGAATTCGGTCACGACTTTCTGGAACTTCAGAAAAACCGGTGAAGGTATGTGTCATAACATATTGCGATTACATCGTATTGGTCAGAGGTAGTGCACCTTACATTCGTACTATCACGGGTTTGAGTCCCGGATCCTAGGCCAACCAAGCCTTCCATCCCTTTGTGGTCGGTTAATTGGTATCACACTGGTATCGGCTGGCCACCGCAAGTTATTATATAGACCACAGAGGCATTCACGGCGCTATTATTCCGAATGGGAATCGAATGCAGGGCTCATCCCGGAAAGGGGATTGATTAGTAACAAAAAATTTGTTGGACGAAGGCACTAAATTATTGTATTAAGTAATACGATGACAGCTCAGCACAGATTTTCAACATCACTTTATATCAACAGAGCAGCCTATTCCACAGTTCGAATACAGTGCTATTCACTCAGAATGACTTACTACTTACCGGTACAGAAACACCAACGAACAGAGTATCTAATTACTATTTACTTCTCGGATTGAATCGAATGAGAGATACCACCGGTTATCAGAAAGAGAGGTTTCTAGACCCTTAGATAGGACAGAAAACCACGACAGAACGGCACATCTATATACAACAGATATGACAAGATTTGATGAAATCAGAAGGTAACCGATTCAGAGCTCAAGGACAGGGATGTTTCCAGGAATCAACTCATTTTTAGGTAATAAATGGTAGGTATGCACGTCAAAAGGATTTGGCACTCAATCATCTAGTACATTTGTGGTGGCCTTGATGATTTTTTCGTCTTCTTTGTGGCATCAACGTAGGTAGGAGGTGGAACTCTGTAGATTGTTGGGATCGTTTGGGATGAGGTACAGTATTTACGATAGAACGAACTGAATGGTCGCATGTTTCCCGTGGCGACTTTCCTGAAAGTGTCGTTTTCGCCTTCCGGATCAAAGCTGTCGGGAAAGTGCCCAAAAACCTTACCTGAATGGGTCCAATAGCATTATTCCGGCCAAGTTGAACACCCATGGATGTATCATGTAATCAGTAAATGTATACACAATCGTATCTTCTTCCATGTTACCAAAATACCAATCCATGAATCGAACTGCCAAACGATCTGAAAGCTTTTGTAGATACCTTTTTGGCTTGGGAATTTGCTCAGGTGTTAACTTACGAGTATAGAGGATCGACGGAAGTACTGCAATCAGAACGAAGATTAGGAAACCATTGTATTTGGACTTCATTTCACAACGACGTTTTTCCCATGTAGCATCGTTTGGACGTGGACGGCGGAGGAAGATAGCTACCACTACCTGGAAACTGTTGATCAAGCCATTCTCCTTTTTTGTTCAAAACAGTCTCAAGTTTTAAAGATATACGTCATGCAATTGTCGAAATCTCTCCCAAATATTTTTAGGCATGGGTTTTCCATTTCAATATCAGGAGCTCTGAAAAGTTTCGCATCTTACAAGAGTTCCCAGTGATCATCTTAGCCCAATCGGATATCGGTAGTGTTTGGTACCAGCAAGCCTCTGGGCTAAAAGTAGCCTAATCAAACTAACCCAGGCATATCAAACCGTAGAGGGTAAGGCTGTGCAGCCGAATACCTCCTTGTTCCCATTTTTCTGGGTTCAGAGTTAGGTAAAGCTTCGCCCACCACCCAGGTGGTAAGTCTAAACCTTCCGATATGCTAGTATTGCAAGAAAGGAAGTATTTCTAGAATTTTCCAGATTCCTGCCGTGATGCATGTTTTACGAGCTCAGTTTGACTTTTCACCTCTCGGGTTTTTTTCTTGAATTTTTGACTGGTCTTCCTCTTTTCGCCAGTTGCTCTCAGGTTGCTTTTGACTCAGGGTTTCGACTTCGAATTTACTTTGCTGCTACAAATCACTTACTGCCATGATTCCGCAGATTGCCACATAGTAGACCATCAGGAACAGAATCATTGACTCTGAGAGGTAACGGAACTTGTAGATCGCTATTAGTACACCCTGTGTGATCGCCATCATAACGCAGACAGGTATCCTGTAATACTTGTTTTTTTTTACAAAATTAATCCCTCGTCTCTTTAAATTTGGAGGGTGGTGTTGTTGGGCGTCGCCCGCCTGCTCCACGATGTATGGAGACTGAATCATGGTTCTAACCCACCCAAGCCAATCAGCTTTCTGTTCCCCGGACTTGCTTCGGAATAGGTTGATTACTGGATACCAGGCCCTACTTAGGTATATAGCTAAATTTGATCCGGACTGTCCCGGCGGCCATCGTATGAGCATATCCCACTCCAAAAAAACCCTTCTACGGCTCTGGATGAATTTGAAAAACACGCTATTCGCCGAAAAAAGCTGGTGCTGAGACTTTTTTCGCTCAATTTTCCCAATTTCTTAATCCTTTTTTCATGCTCTTGTTCGACAGGACATCTCGAGGAATCCTCCCTCTAAAGTTTCTGACGTCAGTATGTCTAGCATGACGGGTTTCTGACATTTTATTTGGTGGATTACTCGTGAACAAATGGCCATTCGTTTCTGCCCATTAGCAAAACAACCGGAAATTACCATATATTTGCTTTTGTTATTTTTCCACGACGAATCTCTTGCAGTATACAAACAAAAACGTTGAAAGCACCATAGCACATGGTGATCACCATAAAAGCCGACATCATCGAGAAGAACATCTGAATCGGCTCCGTGCCAAGTGGAACCGTCTCCACGATTGTATCACTGAAATAGTAACGGAATATTGTGGAAATAGTGTGGATTATAGAAAAGCGCCAATACAAATTCGAAATCCCAAGAAATGAACCAGAAAAAAAGCCACAATGTTTGGCTGTGATTGGCAGGCAGCAGTAAGCCATGCATCCTGCTCATGGCTTTTTTGTTATTTCGATTTTTGTTTTTGCTCTAATATTTTCGGTTTTTTACGTTGTCGCAGTAGATTTTAGTGCGTGATACCGACGGAATGCTGCTAGACCCAAATCTCTATCTTAATCTGCTACGGTACCACAAACTCGGACGTGCTTTTGGCTTTGAAGCAAAATACGGATTCAATGCTTTGGGTAGAAGTTACATTCGTGGCGCAATCGCAATTAGCTGGATAATATTTATTAGTTTCTTTATTGCTACAGTCAATGTACCTTTGCCTCTGTAAAATCCAAATGAGCATCTATCCTTTGCCTCTACGTCGACGTACTATGTGAAGGCTCTGACATAGCACCCCTCCCCCCCTCCCCCCTTCTTCCTTTTTGATGTTACGAATATGTACTATCAACTTACTTCATCGTCGGTAGCTGTGAAGGTGATGATGGCGGTGCCAGAATCCTGATGTATTGGGGTACAAGACGTATTGTATAGGGGATGTTAACGGCGATCATATAGACGACAAGGTAGTCATTGACGTCGACTAGGGTCACCAAACGCCAAAATGGTACAAGTACAATCAGATCGATAAAAAACGGTAAATATGGGCAGCAGTAGTAGAACAGAGCTGCCATCTGAACAATAAAAAATCTTTGTCAAGAGACCACATATTCACACTTAGTAGCGCCACAGGAGTAACGGACACATAAAAATGAGAAGCCATCAGATCTTGAGCAAGTTCAACGGAATGACTAACAGTGGCACGAAGAAAAAAAAGTTCAAAGGAATACTAGAACATTTTCCTAGAAGGCTTCAGTTCAAGGCTATGAAAAGACTTGTTAGGTGGGCGGAGTTCTTGAAAGCACACTGCGCTTTCCTCCGTGGATCGCCTGTCAGAGGGAATCGGGTCTTTCGTGTGGTTGCCAAGCACATCAAGGACTCTAGCCAGATCACGATCACCCCGGTTTCGAATTAGAAGATTGGGCCATCAATTAGTGAATAATGTCAGAATTTATTGGTGTGGAAGCTTAACTTGAAGCTTCTTCAGTTGCCGGGAAGACGGACGGTGGAGGATTTCCAAATGACATGCTATGATCGTGATCTAGGAGTAATATGATAGCTACAAATGAGGCTGATCGCGACAATCCTTTTTTTAAAGGAAGTTCAGGAAATCAACGGAGAGTAAGCCACCAGTCTCTCTGAAAATCTCGCTGAAACTGACCACTGAAAATCGAGGGATTGAGGTTTTCTCGGTAACTTTGTCCAGTATCATTGGAACAGAGATTCTGAGAGGAAGTATCGGTCGCGACAACGCCCATGAGAGATAGAAAAGTCACTGTAACACGGATTGGAAACTGGCTATTTTTCCCATGTTCAACCCCATTTCGGTCATGAATTTGCGGATAATGATCAAAATCCCTAAGGAGATAAGCCGTATTGATCTTTGTATGTTTTTTTGCCTAATTGTTATGCCGACACGACATTACGCCGTTGACCAATATTGTTATGAGGCCCACCCTCTGCTTACCATTATTGAGCGTTCTGGTAACTATGTGAGGCGGTTGGTAAAGGTCGAAGAATTCCGCGGTACACTCCCACCGTCGATACGACGTTTTCTCCAGCATCTACTTTGTACAGTGATCGAACTTGCAGAGCTCAGCATTGTTGGTTGGAAGAAAGATCCCAAGAATAAGCTCTCCGCTATAGCCTGGCAGAAGTGACTAAAAGCTTACGCTGAAGATTCTGAAGTTTCTTGAAAAGCAAAGACTAAAAGATGAAATTTCTATTATCGCCATAGGGATTCGAGAAGAAACTGATCAGAAATATCGGTGTAATCTCTATTATGTGTACTAGATTACAGAGAACTAAATTTTTGCCTTGTTAACTCATTTGGTGGCAACGTGTGGGTGTCGTTTGGTTCTATTGCTCCATGATAACAGGAAGGCGATTTCTCTTTCGCACACCAGCTGAACCCTATCGAATGAATATAGAATTTTTCCAATCTCAGAAGGAAAATTTCCATCTGGGGTGTAAATCGCGTGCCTCAAGCTGGTCGATTAGTAATTTCAATAGCCTTTTACTGAATTGTATCGTCAGCTAGTCATTTAAGCGCAGGTGTACTACTTTAGGTGTACTCTACTTGAACTTGGCCTGGATAATTCTAAACTTCTACTCCACCAAAAATTAGAACCCGGTTTCGGCGTGGTCTGTCTGTACAAGGATAACGTGAGAGAAAAAGTCTACCTGTTGACGGTGTCGAAGTGAAATGAGCAACCTTCTCAGGTATTATTCGCAATGGTTGCTATGCGACGTTTGAGCAGTTTTTAGTCAAGTAATTGAGCTGTCAGGCGACTGTGTTACGACTAACACCTGCAGCGGATCTCATAGAACGTTTTTTGATACAAGTGAACTCCTACTTATCACAGAGGAGAGTGTAGTGTTTGAATACTACCCAGAAACCTCGAAAAGCCCTGTATGATCGTAACTATCAGTGATAAACCAGCCCGATCAAAATGACACAGGCAAACGGTTGTCAGTCCTTCGTTCGTTGCTAATCCATTTATACTCAATATCACAAGAAGTATGTCACCTGCCTTTGAAAACCTACCTAGGTAGATGACTTTGTATAAATAGATAGTTCTACAGCTATCCGTGAAGCTCTCACACGTTTAACCCTTCAATTGAGCACATTTAGCTTCTCTCCAGTTGAGCAATGCATTCCCTTTAACTTGCGTGGGGGTTAGCAAGTTCGATTGAAAGGGCGACACATTCACCTGCTCATCCGATGCCCCGCTTAGGTAATGCCTCAAACTCCCTTGTAATCAACAACCCACAACTTCAGCATGAATCGAGCGTATGGCTTAACTGGCAATGTCCCATGTACTACCATCTTCTATGTGCTACATTATCAGGAGTTACCTCGAATGTTTTACTACCTCAAAGTTATTCCCTTTATTTCAGCGAATCTTCCACGTTCATGTGAAGAATGGTGGAGTGCTCGTGGGAATCGAACTCGATTGCCAGTCGCTGGTAGAAACGTCACAATCGACCTGGACGGTGGTGGTCCGATGAAATCGATGCGGGTCGTATGCAAAATGATGAAAGACGACATGGGAGTGGATGTGGTGAGCTGGGTTTACCTCTAGTTCTCGATTGCTAATCAGAAAATCGTTGATCCATCGATTTCATGCCATCGTACTCTCAAAGCAGTTCTCTTGAAACCTCATTCCCTTACACTTGAGCTCTTTACGGCTTTGTTGACTGTCTTTTGATGAAGATGCCATATTTACACCTCTGAGAAGACTTTAAGCATAGTAGGTAATCTGTAGTATTGGTTTTGTCCCTAAAAACGCCTTTTGAGTTTTCCCACTTGGGATTGAAGTCAGATAATCGATTCACAACGGAAGATCCACACAACAATTGGGAAAAGAAGAGCTCACAGCTTTTTCCATTTGAACTACCCTCTCAGACAGTCGGGAACCTTTTGCAAAATGTTTTTACTTTGCTAAAATTGAAGACGTCAGCAGTCAGCTGAGTTATCGAATTGTAGTACCTCGTGGTCGATTACAATCAAAACATATTTTGTAGTGAGATACAAACATTGCTCGAGAAGATACAAACCCTCAACAGCTTACTACTTGAAAAGGAAAGGCGTTGTCATCTTTAGAAATCTCCACGAATTCATTTCTTAGGATGAAGGAATGATAAAATTACGATGGCAACTTTTCCGTTAATCACGAAATCCTAAAGAGGCACATGCTATTTCTAGATCGCTACCATTCTGGAGCACGATCTCAAACGACCGATATTCGTCACGGGTGACAATAATCCGGGCGTCGTCAAGAAAGCTCTATTATACGGTGTCACAACAGAGCAGATGGATCGTCTCGTTGAAGGTTTCGAATCGTGTTCACAGGTTGGTTAGATTGCTCAGAATTGATAAGATGCGATAATTGTCCTTTGGATCCTTTGTTGGGCCTACGTGTACACTGTACATACTTGTGCCTTCCAACGTTAACCCTTTGGCTATACAGTAGATGAAAACTGGCTATAGAGTGGACCAATCGTTCCTATTCCCTTTTAAATACCCTTGTTGGTCTAGCCAATGTACCAGTAACAACCCTTGTCTTTGTTGTGTGAGATACTGGCTCGACGCCCCTTCTTTGGATGTGCCATAAAAGTCACGAAACGATAGCAATCGGGGATAAGGCAGTATCCCCCAAAGCAAACATAGGGAAAGTAAATAACCGTACAGGTCTTCGTGTCGGTGGAACTGATCACCGTGAATGGATATAGTTGCCGCCCATTCCGGGCGGCACATTTCATGAGTTTTCCGAAGAATTTCGTCGCGTCGTATTGCATTCTCTGCATTATTTTCCGGAAAATTCGTTTTGAGTGCTTGCATTCTTGGGGCGCAAATTTGTTGGGCATAACTTTNGAAAGCTCTATTATACGGTGTCACAACAGAGCAGATGGATCGTCTTGTTGAAGGTTTCGAATCGTGTTCACAGGTTGGTTATGTTGCTCAGAATTGATAAGACGATAAGTGTCTTTTGGAATCCTTGTTGGGCCTACGTGTACACTGTACATACTTGTGCCTTCCAACGTTAACCCTTTGGCTATGTAGTAGATGAAAATCAGCTATAGAGCGGACCAATCGTTCCTATTCACTTTTAAATACCCTTGTTGGTCTAGCCAAAGTACCAGTAGTAACCGTTGTCTTTGCTGTGACGATAGTGAATCGGGGATAAGGCAGTATCTCCAAAACAAACATAGGGAAAGTAAATAACCGTACAGGTCTTCGTGTTGTTAGAACTGATCACCGTGCATGGATATAGTTGCCGCCCATTCCGGGCGGCGTAGTTCATGAGCTTTCCGAAGAAACTTCGTCGCGTCGTATACTTTCTGGAAAATCCATTTGAGTGCTTGCATTCTTGGGGCGCAAAATTGTTGGGCATAACTTTTATTTTGCCTATCGACGAATATGTGTATCTACTATTTTTTATTCGTGGTAGACCAAGTAACTGATCCTTTTTAGATAAGACTAATCCAAGCTTAAAAATCAACAACTGATCTGAAAGGAATTTTTTAGCGAACCAGCTTTTTGTCCGTTCCCTCCTTTCCTTTCGCTCAATGCGCTATATCCGCAGCTCCATTTGGAAGAGTATGTTTTGACTTCAGTACATGCGCTTCTCGTGTCGTGGTGGTGCTCGACTGATGACGCAAGGTGATGAACGTTCGCCTTCCTCATGGTATGCCACACGATCGGACAAACATGGTCTGCAATGGGGAGATGCACCACCATACAGTCGAATGTGTTCCTGTGCCACCAATGGCACTTGCCTTCA
Organism: Haemonchus placei; assembly: GCA_900617895.1. NCBI lineage: Eukaryota > Metazoa > Nematoda > Chromadorea > Rhabditida > Trichostrongylidae > Haemonchus > Haemonchus placei. Next base: position 23,698 of record UZAF01016990.1, read on the forward strand.
CAACAGGTAAGAACCAGAGCTTTCCTTCATGCTTGTGTTTATGTGTAACCTTCGATTTTCTGAATCCTACGAGCCATCAAAGCTGGTTGTTCCCTCTTTCAGACGAAAAGCATTGCAGTAGAAAATTAATCGCCTAGCCCTAAACTGAAGGGAAAATATTTAAAGGAGATCCGATAATCTCCACTGCACTACATGTTTATCGACTTTTGGTGGAATTTCTTCACAAGAACCCGGAGATACTGAATCGAGGGGATATAGGTCATATAGATGAATACCTATATACAAAAGAACAGTCCTTCAAAGTAGGCAACTTAGGAGACTATGGTCCAGAGATCGTGCTCGTACCGTTCTAGTCTCACTACCTAAGCTGATAGCCACTACTTGACAAAAAAGACTGTAAATAACTCAATAAATAAGTATAAAAACTGTGATCCCGACGATGAAGTCGGTGGTAGTTCAGGATGCAACCATAACAGAGGGCGATGCTACCATTAGTGAAAAAGAACTCGACAGAGCTCTCAAATTCTCCGCATTTTTCAGCATTTTTCAAAAACCGCCCGTAGAAACAGTCCATGCCTTGTGCGGTATCGTTAATAGCTTATACTGGTAGTCTTCAGAGTAAGGTGATACCAGTGCTATTATAACCTTGACCATCTTATAAACCTCTTGTGTAACTGAACTTTCCGCGTTGCACATTCCATAAGGATAATTGATAGGTGGTAATTCAAAGAAATGTCTCGCAACCCGTAAGAATTGGCTGGAAACTTGCCTGTTCTAACGTTTTTTTATAGTTTTTTAGTATTAGATGATTTCAGGATGTGCAATTGTGACTCTGGAGAAGATGCAACCGATGAAGGGGTTAATCCTTATGCTCAACTACTCCCTGTCACAGGCCTGTTTCTCGGTGGAACGACGAAGACATCATCTATTGAAGTGGAAATTGGGCCACTGATCTGCAATAGACGAGGTAGTGACGCAGTTTTTTTTGCTTTTTTTTCAAAAATCGGTAGACGGAGATATTCTTGTCAGACTGTAGATTTACAATAATCATCGTAATTGGTAAAAGCATGATTGACAAGGCCTCATAGCTGTAGGTTCCATCAGATTCACGAGCATTCGACGGGATACTGCTGCAGGGTTTTTATTCAACTTCTTTCTTAGAACTCAAAAGAAAAAAGCTCAGTTGGTTAATTCCCTCCCTATTATCTTGACCTTTATTTATGTAAAAAGTGCAGAAAGGATTGAATATGGAACAGTCCCCTGGAACTCTTTTACTGGTACTATTATATTACACAATTTTCTAACAGTTTTATGGGAACATTCTTCAGTGTCGTTCGAATCTGTGACGTTTTCGGACCGAAATGCTCGTATAACTGGTGTCCGATCATTGTCGTCCAGAACCTTCGACCTCATGCTTCAGGCTAAGTTCAGCCACACTCATATGAGCCTTTTTACATGGGAGAGCGCCGACGCACTGCACTGGCTTCATCTCTACATTCAAGGTAAAATACTGTTAGAGTGGCTCCGAGTTCTCATCGTGTTTTGTGAAGCCAGAGCAGTTCTAAGTTAATGTTATGGATATTTCAGAAGGTAAATTTGTGGGTGAGATAGTGAATGGAGGCGAAACGGCTCAGGTGGTTACCGATTCCATCTACAATGACGGCAAATGGCATACGGTCTACTGGGAAGCAGACAGTAATGGCATGAGATTACGTGTTGACGGCAAAACCAGCGAAACAAATGCCACACTCATACTGCCCAATGCTCATCAATGGACTATCGGTGAGTCAGGGAAAGGTATCATTAAGGGCAAATTCCCCGCTGATGTCTTCAAACGTCAAAATGTGAAAATTAAGTTTCGTGGTCCATCACTTATACCACTTATAAGAAAAATCGTTTGGAAAAATCGAAAAAGGCTCGTTTGGGTCGTTCAAATTCGGGTCTCGAATGAGCCACTGAGACATCTCTGTCTGCTAGCCGCACGCAAGTGTTTCGTAGAAGAGACGACGTAACGATGATATAAAAGGGCTGTCCCAGTGCCACACCTGTTCAAGTTGTCTCGTCACCAAAGAGTTTACTTAGGGGCGGGATAACCTGCACAGGTGTGGCAACCTGTGTATACAGCCTAGCTGACAGTCTTTGGGACATCCTTTGTCGCGATAGCGATAGAATGCTTACTAGTCAATTGGCTCGCTTTGTAAAAAAAGTAAAAATATTTGAGAGGAACAATTTGCCTCCATTTTAAACAACTGATGTCGATTGAGGCTGATCGTGCATCTTTAGCAATGATCATCTGACCTATTATTTTGTTCAGGTTCCCGAACAGAACGCGGATTATCAGGCTATGCCGGTGTCATACGAAGTGTTCACCTAAGTGGGGAGGAGTTGACATTGAGCTCAATTGTCAGAAAGGACTACGACAAAGGTACTTTTTTACTCAGAAACATTCAAGGCAAATGTCAGAACTTCCCCATGATGAAATCCTCGAAAGTAACTTTTTGTAGGTGAATTCCTTGCTCCACCTGACTTCGACAATTTTTAAGCATAACCGGGGTTAGATTATGCAACTCGAGAGGGGTTTATCATTGAAGATTGCTCTTTTTCTACTCACAAATGAATGAGCTCAAGTTATTAGCAAATTCTCTAGCGTAACGACCCTGTCCAATATGTTTTAGTTCCTGAGTGATGATATGTGTAAATAGAAAAAATCTCGGAAAGTTTTCCTCTGCTGAAGTCACCGGATCCTCTACAACTGTGATTTTTGGCATTTGTTAAGCAATCGCAATTATAATACTAACTGAAAAATTTTACATCTAATTACTTCCTTGATGAGTAGCTTTTTAGCTTCCATATTTTCATGTTGGACTATTTTAGGTGTTCATATAGGTGAAGAAGGTTATTGTCGTGTAGGCCTATGCAAGAATGGAGGTGTTTGTGTTGACAAGTACGACGGTTACACTTGCGACTGTACACAGACACCTTTCGGAGGCAATGACTGCAACAAAGGTAGGCAATCGAGCCTTTATGCTGAGTGCAAGTGAGATTTCTCCAAGTTCTAGCTTAATTCTTAGGAAGCGGGTAAAAAAGCAGGATCAATTACTTTCACACTCCGTATTCCCACCACTTTGGTGCATCGTTTTCTAGAATTTTCGGGATTCACTCGAAATCGTGCTTTACCAAAAACAGGGAAGATTGTCCAACTTGTAGTCATAATGTCTAGTTCTGTATTCAGAAGGAATGCAGGGGCTTTAGCCATCACTTTTCGCCAATTATTAAATTGAAGAAGGGCTTTATTCCCGTTGCAATTCGAGTATAGAAGGATTGATGAGAACTCGTCTCCCTGTTTTCATTCTCGACATCATCCTGACCGCGAGTAGAAAGTCCTTACCGCCGACAAGCTCAATCTACAGTAATCCACGGAAGAATGAATTTCTTTCCAGAGTACAGTATGTTCGTTCCGGCTGGTTCATTCCTGCAAATACCATGGCAAAATCCGGCTCACACCAACAACTGTCATCAGATTGCCATCCAAACCAGCATCACAAACGTCTCGCTAGTCAAGTCAAAAGCTCTCTTCGCTGAATCGACATTCAATATGTCGATAAATCCACGAGGTTGGCTTTAGTCATCTCTTCTTTACTGTTGAGTGGTTTGATTGTGGCTATTCTTCCAGGACATCTGACTTTGTCGGTCTATGACGGGTTCTTTTTCAATCACAGAGATTCGGAAAAGCGATGGAATCTTAGCGATAATATCATGCATGACATCGCTTTTTGTGCATCGGAGACAAGCTTCAACCTGACGGTGAGTTCCAGCACTTCAGCTATCCATTCTCTATCCATTTATGCTTTAGTTAAGGAAACTTCTCAATAGAGAGTTATTCAAGGATCCTCTATACCCCATAGGAATTTTTTCTGACGCCCATTTGCTCTTCAGATCGATGGCGAACCATCCATACACTTTGAAGGAAACTGGACGTTCTTCCAAAGCTTCAATGTGTGGACGTTCATGGACAGAAGTGAGTGGAGTTTCTCTCGGGATTTTGCTCGCTCTTGATTACATCGTTGCAGATTTCACTGGATGTGTCTCACGGATGCGTGTAGGTTCGTCATTCCCACTCAAGAATCCCAAAGCCGCTCGTTTGAAACACTCGGGACGAATTCGTTTTGGAAGCTGCTCTATGGACGTGATGTGGGTCTATGCGCTAGCACAAGCTCTTAAAAATTCTAGAAAGATGAAATCGTTAAATATTCCCCATTTTCTCAACACAAGAGCAGAACCCAACAGTGCGCGTGCGGACGCGACGCGGCCCGGGTTGATGGATCGATAAACATAATTTCTATTAATAAACGCCCTGTCCTCGTTAAGAACTAAGGGTTGATTGAAAGGGAAAGAACAATTCTGCCGCAAATTAGCGGCCTGGCTTGCTCCATACTCGACCTACCCAATGATTTACTGATCAGGCTAGGTTCAAACCCTTCTTTCTAGATTGGTTTGACACCCTTTTACTAAGAGTAGCCCTTGTTATCGTGGCGTGGCTTTGCATCACTCCCGAAAACCCCTTTGGTTTTTCTGGCCTCCGCGTCGTCTCACAGAGTTTTTTAAGAACGGGTCAGAAACTGTAGACTTTACCGCTTACGGCTGAGCCATTGTTTTGTTGGAATAATGTTTTTCCTGAATTAGATCCAAAAAGTAGATTTCAGTGATACCCGCCAACCATCAGCAAGAGCACCTGACGACGAAGGTATTCATATCCACGCAATAGCACATGCAAAACATCATCTAATCTCCGTCACGTGTATGTTTCACTGTAATTTTTTTTTCATTTTTAGAAGGCTATCGAGGCCACTCTGTTCAAAAATGGCTGCTAAATCGAGCCTTTTTATATTGAAAGCACCTTTCAGCAATTGTTGGTCTGGCTGTAGCCGGCATCTTGGCACTTCTGCTAGCAATTCTTGTGTGCTACATGAGATCTCGCCCAGAAGGCGTGTACAAGACAAATGAAGGCGAATATAGTCCATCTCGAAGTGAAGAACCACTGGTAAATGGAATGCCAGCTGGTGGAAAAGAGTACTTTTGTTAGTGTCGCGCTAGGTAAACGTTAAGCCGACCTCATTTCTAGTACTTAAAGTAGTTCATAACTGATTACACTCCTTTGTGATTCCTGATCTCGTCTTTCTTTACGCATATTCCGGGTTTAGAGACCAACTTTGCATAATGTCCATGTTGTACATTTGTAAATACGGGTACTTTTATAATAATGTGCAGTGAAAAGCGCAATAAAGCTTTTTATAAAAATTGTATTTTACAGTATTCTTAATCACATTATGAGGCAATGACAGTTAAAAGAAAGCGTGAAATCAGATTAGGAATAGTGATGTGAGAATTAGAAACTGCTCATATGGAAAGTGATAACTTTGAAAAATGGAAAAATGCAGATATACGCAATACTGGAAAGGTCAAGTAATCACAGATAGTAAGGTATCAACCTGACAGATTCCAACTCTTCCTGCAACTCCTTGGTCTTTTCGACGAGGGGAGTTTCGCAGTACAAAAACCTCTCCAACGAGCACATTCTTTTGAGAGCAGGTAACACGCACTCTACTTTATCCAGCATACAAGCACCTAGCGATAAAAACTTCAGATTGCATAGAGTAGTAGTAGCAGATATCCTGAAATATACATATCAGACGCAAAATACGAAAAACTACAAGATAACCCTACAATAATACAGAATAACAAAACGTAAACTGGAGAAAAGGAAAAAAACCTCGTGATAGGATTTTCATTGGCAGTGAGGTACTCAAGGTTCGGCAGCAATATACCATCGAGACTAGACAACTGATTGCCGCTGACGTCCAACTGGGTAACCAAACCCGCTAGAAGCTCTACTCCGTCCAAGCTGCAAAACGTCTCTATGGTGAGGGAAACCTGCCATTTTGAGAAAACGAGCATTAAGAAAGGTAGCTTCCGCTGTGTCGTCACCAACCTCGATATTTGTGCATTACGTATAGCTAATTGATTATTCTTCCCATCCATTAATAATTCGAGAAGAGGTTGACCGTCAACTTCATCTCGTAAAACTCGATTCAAAATTTGACGAGAAGCCAAGTTCTTGTAGATCTGAACAAAATTCAAGCATTTAATCTAAATGAGTTACACGGTTTCGACGTACCTCCTGCCTTTTTACATCAAGCATGGTTGCCAGAGTACCTAGATGTTTAAGAATTTCTTCGTGACATTCGGCAGGACGAGTTTCCATTAGGCACAACGTATACATGTAGTGTGCCCACTAAAGTTCGCAAATTCATATATATTCATTTATTTATTTATTTAATTGCTTATTATTTATTTACTTACCAGTTGGGCTGCCCGGTTTACGCCGGGCCCTCATNGTACCTAGATGTTTAAGAATTTCTTCGTGACATTCGGCAGGACGAGTTTCCATTAGGCACAACGTATACATGTAGTGTGCCCACTAAAAGTTCGCAATTTATATTTATTAATTTACCTCAAATTTTATTAGTCAGATCAGTTTTGAAATTTACTAATATCCAAATATTTCTTACTGAACCTTTAGCAGGTATCAAGTAACAGATGTGTCTTTACCATATTTTTCGGCTCCATTTCCATCAGCTGCTTGCAGTTTTCTGTTATAGTCTCTATAGCAACATTTGGTTTGCGAATCGTCATGTCAAACGCCTTTCGTAGGAGCTCCTGTAATCAACAAATGAAATGAATAATTCAATTATGCAGCATTAAACAGATTCACGGGATCCATAGAACAACAGCGAGCGTGGTAAAGTGTAAAAAATGCTTTGAAGCGTAGTTAGTTCGGAAGAGATGGCTCACTGGGGCCAACCTGACAAGTCCCTGTGAGAACCCCAAGAACGACAAGCTTCCAGAAAGATTTGGTTGCCATAGTTGAAGAGCAATTTACCGCTGCTTACAATTAGTAAAGTACCAACCTTATTCACATATGGCTTCTTGGAGACATCTAAGATGTTCCCCTCATCAAGGTTGAGTCGGGCGATGCATGGCACATCGGACATACACTGCCAAATCCTCGTCGAGTGTGGCTGCTCAGAAAATGCCGAAATCTGGAAACTTCTAGAACTAAACACTACTATCGAAATCATCGAATTAAGACTTATCGAAAACCAACCCCTCGCCAAGAAGCCTCTGAGGAAGATTCCACAAAAGGTAGCAGTTCATTAAAAGTGCAAGCTTTCGACATAACAATGGTAGTGTTATTACCATGGAAGGATATAGTGAGTGGAACAGCTGGCGATACTGAGTCCGGCCTCACTGAAAATGACCATAGTGACACTTTAGCACGAAAAATTGTGGATTCTTAGACATAGCGCGTTTAAACAGCGGAAATCCAAAAAAACCTACAAAACTCTTTTTCGGAACCCATTTCAAGAAGCCACCGACTATAAACCCAGGCACTTTGATCGTCGGGGTCAGTGAAAAAGGCGGATGTCACCTTCTGAAAATTAGTCGATATAAATGAGATCTGTGACACGGAAATTATGTGGCAGCTGATTATATAACAATCACTCACAATTAGCGCTACTCCAGGTTGCTAATTTTTCTTTGAAATGTATCAGAATTACATCGAAAACGAAGGAAACGGCGTGGTTGGTAGAAAAATGGTAATTTACCTTTAGTTCACTCGCAATCACGGTGTCGTCAAGTTTGAATTCGCCAGTCTTAGCATTCTGAATTCTTGGAAGGAGCACTGCTCGGTAATGCCAAGCCGAATAATTGGAAAAATTCTGAGCGATGAGACGATTTGAGAATCTGAAACATTAGAAAGATTGATCCCACAGGGTTTCACTGAGCAGAATCAGAAACCCACTCACTCGAGCTCTTCCTCCTCTCCAAGGTTTCCTAATTTTGCAACGACACGGCGATGGTCCCATGTGTGAAAATTCCTAGAAAATTCAATTACAAACTTGTAAAATGCCTCCGTAATTAAAAACTGTACCGGCAATCCAACTTGAGAGCTTTCTCACAAAGCGCAAGCTCACGTTTGATATCTGGATGTTCCTGTCGTTGTAAAGTCCAACCTCGATGGAACCATACCGCATAGGACTTGGGATTTTCCTTCAAAATGGACTTTCAAAATACGACGTGGCGGGATGAGGAAAGTTAACTCAAGGCTCGAGAAGTCTTTCCTTACCTCCAAACATGCTTGCGTTAGAAACAACTCTCCCGACAAAATATTTTCTATTTTCTTCCTGCACTTTTCCTTACATGAGTCGTCCTCTGTAGTTGACTGTAATCAATGCGATAGGGAAAAATTTGTAGCAGATCAACGAAAACAATGACCAAAATGATGACAGCAATTTCAAATACGACTGAATTCTACAGATAACCAAGTCGTAAGAGCCCTACTTTTGAGCTTCCGTTGATAAGCCCTCAAATAAAAAGGGAACTAAGATAGCACAATAAATCCGAAAGGAAACCTCCCATCCATATAAAATTCGCCTTTCTTCAACCTCAGTTAAAATTGTCACGGCCATACACCCTATGTTTGGAATCGACCCGCTAAAATAACCTCATAACGAACGTTTAGCCAACGATCACGAAGCAGCGCTTTTTTCCTCCCTTTGGTCCCTTCCATACTACGCATGAGTGGCACTGGAACGTATGGTTATCATACTTAATTATAAAGAACACAGCCGTGGTTCGAACCGGTGCAACCCACTAACACGTGCGACTTTCTGGGCCGTTAGCCCACTTTTCTAGCATGAGAATTTCAACGGAAGAGGGTATGGTGTTTTACAAGGAGACCCAGCATTATCCAGTGCTCTTCTCACAACAACAACTAGACCTTTTTTAACCCAATGAGGCTTTTATTTTGAACAGCTTAATTTGAAAAAAGAACAAAGAATTTCAGACGGTAATGAAAATTCAAAAAACGCCAACTTACCTCACAATCCTTCCATTCCTTAATCTTTTTCTCAATCGTTTCTCTTCTGATATTCCAAAACGTATATATGTCTGGGTTTTTCTCTAACAACCTCTGTGTCAGGCTCAAAATTTCGTCATCCAACTCTCCTGAAAAAAAGAAAGAAATGAAATGAACGAAATGGGGCCGTGTATATCAACTAACAAACATCTTGCGAATAACATACCTTTGGCTCTCTTATCAAAGATACGATCGCGAACTGTGCAAAACACCTTGAGTTTCGCAGCTCTCTCCTTTTGCTTTACTGCTTTTTCTTCATCACTGGTCGGGACCTTCTTGACAAAATGCATTTATCTTAATATGTGATAATAAAAGACAGGTGACACGTGAGAACCTTCGAAGAGAGGGTATGCAAAGTGCGAAGGGATAAATTGCAACAATCCGATGATTTATTGAAGATTTCACAATCGCCCTGTCAAAGAATCTCACGACTTTTCAATTTTTGTAAGAGTACGTTTTTGGGGTAGTAGGCTCCGATTGCAGAGCACTCAATCGAATCAAACTGGAGATTTTGGCATTTTCAAATCTTTGACAGCGATAGCCCGAAATAAGCCGGCCAGTTTGGTCACACCCTGCCCATTAAAAAAAGTCGAGCATTCGAGAACTATGCTAGAACTACGGTAACCGCTAGTTCGAAAAATGCGTCGAAAATTGCCTCACTTTACGCGCCGTACCGTTGTTTCAAAGCCCTACTAAAAGTTTTCAGCAGCTATTGGAAAAAGTTGAGTCAGACTGAGGTCATAAGAAGGAAAGCTGAAAGAAGGACCAAGGAAATCAAATCTGCAAAAATCTTCAAATTCATGAAGAAATTTGGATAATCATCTCACTTAGGTTGACACGAATGTTGGACTGAATGAGAAATAGCTATCGAAATTTGCGCAAGCGCTACGCTTCCCTGCAAGGTGACTCACCACAAAACCAGATATGAAATCTCACGATTGCTTTGCACAGAAGGTCCCTCGAAACTCGCTCATAACATCAACCAACCAACGATGTATTATTAATTACTTAAAGCAGTGAGGTATAAGATGAGGAAATCTCCAGATAATCGCTATTCTGTTCATTAAAAATCCGTTTATTAGTCAACAAAGGAGACAAAAATGCGCAGAGCGACATTTGAAAGGGTTTCGATTGAAAACGTGGCAAACTGTAAACAAGGAGCACTGATGAGTAAGCAAAGACGAGAACGACAACATCGTATAGCGGAATGTGAACAAATAAACGAGCACGATCACAGCAGGTGGAAACATCGAGTACATAACAAACAGAATGACTTATTTAGATACCAAAAACGATTTGTATTTCAGAAAGGCAGAGACCATAATCCACGCCACTTATTTGGTCAATCGTGAATTTTCGATGGCACAGATACCACCTTGTAGTTTTCATGGATGATTGCGTGATTCTCCTTCCCATCCAATGCTTCAACATGACCAACGACCCAAGCTGGGAAGCCATCGAACGACTCCATGTCACGGATAAAGGGCTGAAAAGAATCTCGCAGTGATAAAGATAGCTGCAAAATGGGTTCCGACTGGGCTAGTTGCAAAAGCATGGATTGCTTGATGGGAAAAATCAAAGAAGTGGTACGAGAAACAATGGGGATCAAATGACATAGGTGGATAGAATGAAGATACTGCTATGTCTCACCCTTTTCAAGGCGCGTGAAATGGCGCGCATGAGTAAATAAATAAATAAATAAAATCTTAAAAACACAACAGTAAGCGAAAAAGCACCTCAGCATTTTCTGGGCTGAGGGCTACAAGTAAACCACCACTGGTTTCTGCAGAAGTGCCTCCGAAAAGATTGCCTCCGAAAAGATTGAAACCGTTTCGATTTGGCATTTTCAAAGCGATTTCGTCCATGTATTCAATCACTGGCAGAGTGTCAATGACAAATCGAACATTCGCTTTTTGGGCCCGCGAAAGGTTGTCTGCGTGACCTATAATTGAGCAAATCCTTAATAAACTATAAGCTTATCAACAATTAAACATTTGAAGATTGGGCGCAACTCACCAAGAAGTCCGAAGCCAGTCACATCTGTAGAGGCATGAGCGTGGTATTTGTGAAGCATTCTTGCAGCATTTCTGTAAAAACACAAGTAAAACTATAAAAAATTGAATTATTGATGAAATACGAAGATATTGGAACAAACCTGTTTAGCCGTGTCATTTGTTCTGTAACCTGCTGGAAAGCACGAATGATTTTGCCTTCATCCAGGCCTAACTCCTCAACACGCCCGTTCTTCTTTTTGAGCCATTCGTACGAATTGACAGCAACCTGAAAGGAAACACATCCGATCGTACCACTCTCATGTAAACGTTCCAACTGTCGAGACAGATACCACTAATGGCGAAAAGTTGGAATGAGTAAACAGCGATATTCAATTTCTTGTGATCAAGCCTGGAATGCATTTATAACCGCAATTACATGTAACACATGGGTACTTAAGGCGCCCGAATACATAAAGGGCAAGGAGCAAAAGAGAGGGATTAGGATGAGGGAAACTTCATCGCACGGTCGGTAACTATAATAGAACAAAATAAGGCAGGATGAACAAAAGTCAACATTCAGTAGCAATCATTAGGAATCATGTTGCTCAATTGAGAAAAACGTAACCTTCTAAAAGGTCATTAGTAGAAGATCCGTTGTTCACTCACCTGACCGCCAATCGGTTTCGTTAGAACTAAAACATCTCCAGGTTTGGCTTGATCGACTCTAATGATTTCCTCATCAGCAGCTACACTACTTGCAACGCCACCGAGAAGCAGCCAAGGACAACGAACGGTCTGCCCACCACGAACTTTAGTTTCAGCAGAATCAGCAGTGTCCTGAAGCAGAGTCCCTGATTGTTCAATGAAGAGTAGACTCATTTCCTTATAACAACGTGGAATTTGAGAGAAAAGTTTACTGTAGATTTGCACGAAACCCACAGCAAGACACAAATACGAATGTCCTTTGAATAAGGGGGAACAAGGCGGAGTGGGAGCTGTGAACAAAAAATAATAATTCATAGCACGATAGTATCCAATTGATCACTTTTACACCTTCCTCGAATGAAAACGGATATTCGCCTGTATCAGCACACTGTGCATTGCCATCAAAGTCGTCTAATGCAAACTATAGACCACCTTCCAGAATTTACCGCTATTACCAACAATATTTCCAAAACAATTGTGTTAAGAGGGGCGTGCAACATTCTGATCTACTCGAATAGTAAAAAACATGCAGAAGGCTTATCAAGATTTACTCAGTCGATTGACGACTACAGAATTCAGTGAGGCCAAGGCGCACAATGCAAGAAAAATCATATCATTGCCAAAATGAATAGCGACGTCGTGTTGGAGAACCTATTTGACTAGTTCTATGTTTCCACCCAATGCCGGTCTAACCTCAAGCTTTTTTTTCCATTTTAATTCTACTGGAGATCAAGCACTCTTCGCGTTGCTCAATTCCAATTGAACCAGACTAGAATTCTTTACCACAAACTGCTATCCCATTGAAAAAGTACCTTGAATCCTTTGATAAACATAGAAATGATAATGTCGCGTTCCTTCTCGTTCAGGTCCACGGCAACTCCAAGTAGCATTAGCATGTTATCACAGTCGACAATGCCCATAGCATACAAATCACTCAGCACATTAGCGCATGTCACTCTACCCTAAACTAAGAGATCTAACACGCCGGATAAATAATTAGAATACCTTTATACCTAATAGATACCATAAGGTACGGGTCGTCGACCAGAGGGTAGAAAAAGTCAGTGGTCTGGACAAGATTCAAGCCTTTATGTCGAAGAGGTACCACGCAGCTATCAAGCCCAATACCTAGAATTCGATCATAACTTCAACAGTTTACGTATTTGAGCAATTTGGGAGGTTATTATGAAGAGGGAAGGGACGAATTTGGAATGGGCTTCTGTCGATTGGAAAATTTGAGAATCAACAACACAGTTACAATGGCAATGCGCAGCCTAAATGTTTACTCACCCTTCTTTCAACATTTCCCTACTCCATCATAACTCTGATGACATCTTCGAGCCGATCCTTCCTTTCCTTCATTGGTACACCTACAACTCGTTCACAATTTTCTTTCTTCAAATATTTACGTCCGAAAAAGTAAGCAACTTTGACTATGTCAGCACTCAAGGAACAAATCAAGGCTACAAAGTGGAAGTTACCTCTGATGGAGTAGGGAAATATAGAAACAGTAAACATGCTATATTGTAGGTTTAGAGCTGTGGTTCTCCTTTTAACGTTGGCATGACCACTCATGTTCCATATTCCCTATAGGGCACGAGAAATCCTCATTTGTAAGAAGGCAGATCTCACAATCGCGGATTATGTGACATAGTAGGTACATGGAGGGGGAGGGAGATAAAGGCCTTCATAGTCAGGAAAATCCCCACGTATAAAACGCGCTGAAAGAACGTCTACTGAAACTCTTTTTATCATCGTAACCTATATTTGAGTGGGACTTCGCAACCCGGATCGCTGTGTCACAAGGTCCGGGGCTTACGAAATCGGACAAGTTGCACGACCACACTTTCTTCTGCATTAAGTAACCTCGTCCAACTTTTTACGAATGACTCCTTTAAAACCCATCCACCCATTGATGCATGACTCTTTCCAAACCAAGCAGTGATGTCTTTAATAATAAATATAATGAATAACCCACTTACCCACACCATCGCTATCGATGACAATGTCAGAGTCGAATGTTTTCAAAAGATCTAGGAGAATCTGAAACGGACGTAATCATCTCAACGAGGTGGACGCAGAACTTAGCCAGTAGGTAATGCTTGTGACCGAAACATACCGCTCTAGGAACTTTACATCCACAGCCCTTCATTGCAGTCAGTTTGGTAAGGATAAAATCTTCAGGTAAGCCATGAGCAACAGGATCAAAGCCCTCCAAGATCCTACTTATCCGCTCACGGTCCGAAGCCATTTACCTTAAGGTGGAACTCTCCGTGAACAAAATAAGAATAGAAGTATAGAGAAAGAGTAATAGAGTAAGACAAGGACAAGCGAAAACGGAACAATGTCGGTTCAGGCGCAACCGTTTAAGCAAACGACACCCGACACTGCATGGACGTCAAGTAAAACGCTAGTGTCGCAATACCGCCCAGGTCTGCTATTCGACGTTATGCTACAGTAACCAGCGAGGGAAAGCGATCGTTGGAATGGGGGAGCATATCGCTCGAATTACGTTACGGTAGGAAATTGGACACTGGCGACTTTCCGTTTTCGTGGTGGAGTTGCGATATTTTGCAACTGACAGCATTTTTTGCAGATAGTTCATTTTCTCGATGCACCAATGGAGGAGACTCTAGTGCTGAGAGTGGAGCGAGCCCCGCGGTTGGGCAGGTCCTGTCGCAGTAGCCGGGCCTAAACCCAATGTAGGGACTTTTAGTTTTTCTCATATGAGCACTTCCACATTTATACTTCTCACTCATACTTCTCCAGCTGCAAAACTGTTATGAAGAACAACAGTAAACAAAAGAAAATAGGGAAGAAAACGCCTCTTAAAGATACGACTCGTCGACAATTCGCAGTGCCACGTCCCCTCGGCCGTCGCGTTCGCAGTCCTAGTTTGTAACATAAACGAAAATTCGGGACGAAAACTCGGTTATTACCGTTACCTACCGGGGAAATAGGATGCAATGGGCGCAGATCTTCACAGATAGCACATCTCATTTCACAGCATAAAATTGCTTGAACTGCCCAGTCCCAAGCCTATTCACACAGTTCGAAAATTGGTCCTGGGTAAGGATGCGATGACGGTAGTTGGGTGGCCCCATGCGAACCATGATGCCTACGTTCCAGTGCCATCTAGGGCTCGAGACAACGATCATTACAAGTGTCGGTTCAATAATATGATTGCAATTGAAAGCCGAATCCTTGGATATTTATTTACCTCAGACAAAACAGTTTATTGACAGAGGTAATGATGGCTATGAAGTTGATCAACTATTTGTAATTGAAGTGTTTTCATGCAATTGTTTGAATCATCAATCCTCTTTTTTCGCTTTACATTCGCGTTCAGAATAACTCGTCATCGTGTTCGTTGACATCGACCCTTCATCGTCCCAATCCCAAGCGTCAGACATTCGAAAGCCTTTTTCTTCTCGTACCTGGAAGTGAAACCTGAAGAATTGAATGTATGCATCATTATTTACAGAAAGAACACCAGAAATAAGGAAGTTCATGACGAGCGTCAGGACCTACACTACCCCGCCAGACGCTTATTTCACCCTTTATTCTTCTCGATGATGTTCTCGAATCCCATCTGAGTCTCCCGTACAGAAACAGGCGACGAAAAAAATCTCATCCCCTTCTGCCTTTTCGCCGGTGGGTGTCAGGGGATTTTTGAGCGTCTGTGGTGGTCTGATATGGGTGACAACTGACTACTTTTGAGGTCATTCTGCAGAAGAATGAGCGAATATCGGACCCCGTTAGCAATTTGCGTGCTTTATTATCGAGGCTGGACGGTACAGCGAATTTAGCCTCGAATGCTCATGTTGCAAATCTTCAATAGTGGTCACGGGCATCAAGCTGCAATGATCGCATTGGCTAGAAATAAGTTCCCCTCTTCGTCTTTCGATGTGGCTCTATACATTGCGCGTTCCAATCAGGAAGCACCTCTGGATTTTTTTTATCATGCGGTAGGTGCGGCAGTAATGGGGCGACTCTCAGAATTCCACATCCGTGAGCCAACAGGTGAACGTATAGCAGCACTCCATATAGCTGTCAATGTGGTTTACGCCGTCTATTGTGCATAGGATTCAGATTCGTAATAGGCCTGTGATAGATCAGAGTGAAAAATGAAACTTACGGCGTCTAGCAAACTGTGCATTTTGTCGTAATCTGGCTGAGATTCAAAGTTGTATGAATCCACCATAGTGAGGATTGCGTCAAACTGTTTGGGCGTCTCGAAGAGGAACTGAATGCGACCAGCGGCTCGGGCTGCCTGTTTTGCAGCACGTACAGCATTACGATCTGCAAAAATGTACTGCACTGTAGTTAAAGCGAAAATCGGCTCTAATGAAATCTATGCTCTTCATATCAATAAGCGATGGAGCCGTTTTCAACGGGGCCCACCGTCGCATCAAACGCTATGTTGCCGAACCTCGAGAGCGACGATAGCCAAAGGGCAAAAGTACAAAGGCCCTCGCTTCCCTATACTCGTTGACCAAAAATTCTTGGATGCTATGGAAGTTTCTTGGCTCACTATCCCACTGATTCCAATGAAGTAAGTAACAAGCCAAGAAAGCTTCTGTGTGCGTGGTAATGCGCCTTTTGTCATTATAACCCCCTTTGCTTTTGTTGTGGTTCGGTGTAAAAAATAATGGCACATACCTGTCACCAACCTCCACGGTAAGGTACCTCTCAGCATTTCAACTGACATGTAGAACCAACTTTCGACATCGTCACGTCGTGAAAGATCCTGAAACTCGTCCAAGAAATTTTCCGATTGGGATCTATTGGCTGTGTTTGCTGCTGCCTATATTAAGGCATATGACTGAGTATACGGCACTTTTTGGCAAGTCAACTTATATTTAGAATAAAGTCATTCCTGAGAAAGGGTTAAGAAATATGGAAATGCATTGTGACAAAATCTATGAGCTTTTTTTTAGATGACGGGATTTTCTCAGCGCTATTAGGAACACTATGAAGTTTGGTAGTCCAAGTAGAACCCACAAATCAAATAAAGGATAAGGATAAAAGTTTTTGGGCGTTAATCAATCCGCTTGAGGGATGTGCCCACCGACTTTCATTCAGCATCGTCGTGACTGTTTTGAGAGGGTGTGTGGTCTTTATAACGAATTGCGGTGGCCAACCGATGTACAAGTCACTGCTTTTATCCTCCCAGACGAGTCTGGTACCAATTATTTACTACGGAAGGATGAAATGCTTGGTTGGCCCAGGTGGATATCGATATCGGCTCGGGAACTATTGGAAAACCCTTTCTCTTTCTCATTAATTCTTACCTGTCTTTGATGAGCGATGAGACTGCCGTATCTCGTCGTCCCTCTCCATCCCACATCCTTTCGAGGAGGAATCAGTTTTCCATTCTGTAATAAAAATGATCATAAGAAAAGTTTTGTGAGATGGGATTTTAAGCTCTTGTTATTCACTATTTAAAGACATTCACTTCCCCTTTCCCTTCCCTTTCTTCCTCCTCTGCTTCCTTCCCTTTCTGGGTGTCGGTAGCAACAAAGTGCTAGCGGAACTTACTTTATCAACGTATTTTCTTGCTAGACCGAAATCGTAGAGAAATATAATCTTGGATTGTTTGTTGCAGTGCCTTCCGGGAGCAAAGTTACCCGGTTTAATATCACGGGATATGTAGCCAACCTTGTGTAATTCTTCGATTGCCTTCAAATAATAATTATAGAAATTCCTATGAGCCTCAACGGCTGGTCTATGGAGAACACAGTAATATCTTCTGGTGATTTTCGAGAGCTGTTAGTGATTCTGACGTGCTTTTTCAAAAATTGCTCACGAATTGCGCTTCCTGAAGCAGAAGAAAGGACACCTTCCCCTCTGGAAGCATCTTTACAAAGGAGTTGATCATTTGATTATGGAAGCAGCGATACTGCTGTAAGGAGTGAGTCAGGGCATTCCACTCAAGGCAGCAGAACTAGGTCGTCACGCCCTTAATTGAATAATGGCGTCGATGGGAAATTGCGAGATTGCAGAAAGGTATCACGTCGTATACCATTATAGCCAAAGCAGTTTATGTTTTGGAATCTTATATAGATTTGCCCTTACCCTTAAAGCTTGCATGGCAATTCTGATCGATGTGCTGAGGGTGAATTTCCTCTCATGCATCTCTGATCGGAGTTTGTGCAGATCTTTGAAGAGTAACGTCATCACAACATAAACATATTCCGGTTTATTTGATCCCTGAAATCATACTGTAAAACTTCACCCACACTCCCAAAAACTATTGTATGAACCACGCTGAAAAGGAAGAAGGCTAAAGCTCTATGGTATTGACAAATTCCCTTTCGGGATGCGCCCTAAATCTGACCTCCGTTCGGATTCCTGGTGACGTTTGATTGCGGATGTGGTTAGCTAATGTACACGACACTAGTTTATAGACCTCATTGAGATGGAAGGCACTCCTGAGTTGTAATTGTCGCAGTGGATGTTTGTGTGTGTGTCGGTGTATGGGTGTCTATGCACGGGTGTGTCTGTATGTGCGCCGGTGGGTGTGTATGCATATATAGTGTGTTTGCATGTGTATGTATCGGTGTCGAAGTGGATGCGTCGATGTGTGTGTGCCAGAGCATGTGCAGATGGGTATATCGGAATGAGTGTATCCATGGGTGTATGTTTGTGTGTGCGCGTGTTTTTGGGTGTGTCGGTGCGTGTGTCAGTGTGTACATACATCGGCGGGTGTGCACGTATATACGTACGTGTATTTGTGTGCGTAACGTGTGTGTGGTTTGGCACATGTGTATGTTTGTGTGTATGGGTGGTGCGTCGGTGGATGTGCATGTATGTATATATGTGTGTGCGTGTCTGTGTAGCCGGAAATTCATCACTCCTTTTCTCTAACGAAGACTTCAGATTTGAAGGGATTGCGATCAACTCTTACAAAAAAGGAAGAACCCAGCCTGAACCAAGCGATCCAACCGGTATTACTGAATGCTCTAAATACATAAAAGCCTCCTTCGTCTCAATGAATGAAGTTGTGTGGGCAGATCTTCCGTGGGACTTTTCTTCTCTGCTGAAATATTTCTTGATGTGAATCGAAAACTCACATAGTCAATTAATTCACAAAAATGCTTTGCTTTCGCTGCATTTGCAGCCTTTAAGACGCCAACTTCGATATGTAACATCGATTTGCTATACTTTTCTGTTTTAACTGCTACAGGCCTGCAAGCAAAAATTTCTGAATTCAACGCAGTTCAATCTCTACGCAGACCTTTGAAGGGCACAGTGGGCACAATAATAACTTGTTTGATTCCCATGAAAAACAGAACCAAAGGCCACGCAAGTTAATGCATTGCACAATAAAATCTCACTTTCATTGCAGCGTGGACACATCCTTTTAAGTGCAGAACCTACAACTTAAGGTGGAAACTGCACTTCTTCTTTTCGATTACTTTAGTTGCTCTTTATTTCCCTATCAGGCATCTTCTCCGCTCGATTATCACATCGATTTAATGTTAAGGGCCCAGTTCTATTAGGAGAAGGGTTCATCGATACCAAGACCATAGAACACGTTTTTAGATGAGGTTGGATTTGCAGATTCCCTTCTAGGACGAAGTTTCGGCTCCGCAGACATTATGTAGCTTTGTTATGAGCAAATCGGTTTACAGAAGACTTTCGTCAGGCATCATCTTTAAGCTGTCACCCTTTGAAGTGGTCAAGTAAGTTGTCAAAAGAATTATTGTTCATCTGAGCCCTCTTTCGGAGTTGCCGCTCCCCTGTTTGATTGACTAAATGAAGCTTCATTTAAGATATTTGATCGTAATTGACACTAATTTAGGTCACCGTCTATGAGTCACATTTCCTGCCAACAATAAAACTTCGCGGCAAAATGTTTGATCTCGGGCGGGCTCGAACCGCCGGCCTTCTGTGTGTTAGACAGATGTGATAACCACTACACCACGAGATCGCTGATCAAGACTCCGGTCTCGTTGCAGTCCATCGATGTGGGAATGGGAAGTCATGCTTATTGCTAATGAAGCAACCTTTTACAGAATATTTGATCTCACACTGCTATTTGTCAGTAAGCTAGATATTGCTAGCGACATAAGGGTCCTTATGTCAACGAATTAGCCAAAGAGTTCCCGGAGTCTTCTTAGTGGCTCTTCATAACTTTCGTTCGTTTTGCCCTCATGGCGTAGATATAGAATATCTAACGGGCCAATTTCATATTTTCCACCATCGTCGTCAATAATTCCTTGCTCTCCATGTGCAGCTATGATACCGGCTCGGTAGGATTTCCTACCAGCCGAATCTCTGTTAGAGGAGAAAGTTTCTGAGTTTGACTTGAAATGGAAGGTCTTATTGTTAGTTGAAAAGTATAGTTGTACTCAGCATTTCCTCCATATCCTAGCTGTTGGTGTTTTGCACTTCAGGAGGACCACTACGTATCCCCTGCTCAATGGGAGCTTCTGGTACAGGTGTTCTGGTGTCGCGAATCATAAATTTAGCTTCATGATCTTTTACGATCTGGACATCTGACATTCTCCAGTTTCGGTTTTGTCGCGGTGCCTGTCGCAGTACCTGTCGCAGACTACGGACTCCACCAATCAATCCGTATCTAGTACACAGGAGAATCCACAGTCGTTAAGGGTGGCGCGGACTATAAACATCACATTATCAGTAATGATATTTATCTGCATCCTTTCATCATTTCATCCTTTTTGATCGCTTCCATATGAGCGGTTGTAAGCACAACACCTCTACTACTATCTCAGTACGAATGAGGAGTAGCAACGTAGTCTTGTGTGGCAGGCATATGCAACCCTTCCAACCCCTATTCCTGCACCCATCAAACTGAAGTAGGATGAATGGAATCTCTACGATGAATCTCTCATCCTCCGGTCTTCGAACACGACTGTAGAACTTCTGCAAATACGGGACCAGCAGAGCTCTTTAGAGCAGAATCTCACCAGCTTACATATTTCACCTACTATTAGCATCACCCGCTGTGTTCAAAACTGACTTACTTCTGACCGTCCTCACTGAGAAATACAGTACCATATCCGCCATCGCCAAGAACTTGTTTTAACTTATATTTCTTTTCATCACCCTGAATTTCTTCATCAACAACTGGTAGACGATCTTTTTCAAGTTTTCTTTCTTTCTGTTCTGCTAGTTTAGGTATGGCTGCCGCTCCCTTTTCGGCTACATCAGCCATCCTGAAACCAATTATCATGAGATGTACACTATGAAGATACAGTAACATAGACAAAGGAACCTTCGGGTTAGGGTCTAGTTCGAGTAGAAAGCCGCGTACACTCGAGCGTATTGGTAGGATGTTGGACGAGTGAATGGCTACAACCTTACTCGAGACGATTTTATGAGGAAAAACATGTTTACAACGATTAGTAGGTTATTGTTACGTTTCCTATCACGGACCTAATTCAAAGGCACGATCAACGACAGGATGGGGGGGGGGGGGGGGGGATGAGGGAGAGTTTGCAGTTTTCAGTTCAGGAGGTATTGAATGTTCTGACCAGCTTTCTACCTCCTTGTCTTAAGAGAGTTATCTTTGTAGTGTTTCTTCGTCTGCCACTCTTTTTTCCTCTTTACACGAATGCCTTGGAAAGAGATAATTTCACTTCACAGTTCTGGAAGCTGAATAGATTATAGCGTATTTTGGTGGAATTTCCTATTTTATCGTAATCGTAAATAAGACAATGGAACGTTTATTTCAGCTTTGTGTCAGGGAGTAATGGGAAACCTTCTGGGAATCTCCTGCATCTACCTAATCATTCTCGAAATCTTCCTTCAGTACGGTTAATCCTTAACGAAATACGAAAAGTGGATTATCTGAAATAAATGAAGCGTGTAAAGCCATAAGTTGACACAGCAAAATGATAGATAACTGAATTAGGTAAGAAGATGGCTCGTTTCGCCTCTTGAGCAGACGATCCACCGTCTCCACTTCCCCCTGAGCCACGAAGTGAATGGGTGAAGTATATTGTTCAATATAATTAAGTACTGAGCAGAAGTGACTAAGAAGTTACCTTTCGGTAATGTTTAATAATGAATGTCTTTGTAACCCATATCCCATCAACAAGCTAAGTAGTGCTATTGAGATTGCCCTTAATGAAATATTTTTAACAAATAAGTTTATTTCTATATGTACATCCAATATATAAGTAAATACTAATTCCGCTTTATACCCATTTCTCGTGAGGATGTCTATCATTCCCATTACTTTTCCGTTAAACGCATCAATTCTAGAACACGTATTTGACAATTCTCAACAATGCTCATATGTACATAACCGAGGCTTTATTTGTAATAGAAACACCAGTGCCACTGTGAGAGAATATGATGGTTGACGCTGAAATCATTAGTTTTGTTACACAGTTTGGTACTGACTTTATCGCTGGTTAAATTAATATTCAAGTCTGAATAGTTGCTAGTTCTTTCATCTAAATGTGGTATTTTGTGCCTAAGTGTGATTTTATATTTCATATATCAAGGAGCATTGTTCCTCAATAACTGATTCGGTTTGGTAATGTATTGCTAACGAAAAGCTGCAAGCCTCCAAGTATCGCCAAGGGTGCCTTCCAGCAACTTTTGCGTATTCTTCAAAGTAGTATACGTAAATGCAGAAAAAGTTTGGCTCTAGACGTCTTAATGTTCTAGTTGTGTGCATGTAAATTTTTTCTGGAGAACTTCCTATACTTAAAGAACTATGTAAGGTTCTTGAGAAGCATTATTGACAAATATCCCTCTTGCTGAGCATATTTGTTCTCAACTCATGTCAAAATTGCTTAATCTAACAAAGACCTCGTTTGTCTTGCTCGTTGTTTTTCATTTATTCTGTTCACATTGGCACCCAAACTTATAAACAGTTTTTGTTTAGGTTGCATACTCACGGCTAGGTTCGAATTGCGGCTTAGCACATTTCATTTAGTCATCGGGTTGTGAATCTACTGGTGAAACACTTCATCGATCCTTTTTTGGCGAATTTCTTTTTACTTGATTCAATTTTTTTTTTCGAAATACGACTCTATGGGGTGCACGGGTTCGTGGTCAGAAAGGGAGAGTGGCGTAGAGCAGAAACAGATGCTTATCATTGATAATGGCTCACCAAGTGTTCAACCGCTCTCTACAGTTACGCAAATGCCTCCTGGTTTCTAAAGTTCTTATTTGTCAATAATGTTGAGTTTCAGTAAGTAAAGGAAGCTTCTGCACTCCTACACATCTGTTTTTTCATCCTGTGACTTCCTTTAATTTTCCCTTCACTTCCTCTTTCTTTAACATCGGATTTTTCCTTCACAAAAATTTCACTTAATATGCCCACCTATTTGCGTAAAGCTCTTTTTTATTTCAAAACTTTTTTCGAACACTTTGTGCTTCTCTTCATCTAGTTATACTTCTAGGGTACAAAAAATTGGTTACAGCTACGAGAATATGAGTGAGGCAGATGTCCAAGTTCTGCAAAGTGAAATCAAAGCAATGGGGGATGAAATTAGGTCTCTGAAAGCAGAGAAGGCTGATGCCGCATTGGTAGGTCTATCGTTCCCGGAACGTGTCTTAACACCCTTCTGCCAAGAGGTGTCATTCAGCATTGTGTTGTTGATTTTACGAATACGTCGCGCAGTGTCATTAACGTACCTTTTGTATTTAGTGATAGGCTTGAGCACTGTTATTTCCCGCAGCATTTCATGGTGTCAGTCGACCGGTAAGGATGTTTTGAAATAGGTAAAGACGGAGCAACACCATAAACCAATGCCTTCTATTGATTTGGTATGACTTTTCCCGCGAACGGGCTTACTCTTTCAAAACGGTCGTCGTTCTCTTGAAAAATGGAATGCTGACGAAAGGGTATCCCATAAACATATAATAGTATAGGATCTTGTCCGTCATTGAATGCCGTCCTGTACTTGTTGTTAAAGTTCGGTAGAATTGCGAGTTCCCATTCGCTATCGTATTTCGTATCATTTTGACGTTTTTTGCAAATAATGGTATGTGTGAATGTTATAGTGACACTGGGACTGGCTTTCGAAGATGATCTCATCGCGGTTTTTGAGGGAAGGCTTGTATTATTGCACCACAGTGCGAAAACCTGTTATTTATACACACCGTAGTGGCAGAAGGGTGCGCAGAAATTTTCCACATTTTTGATTTAAATAGGCCTTGCTTTAAAGCTCATTCGCATTAAATTTAATTAGATTTGTATTGGATTGTTTTTAGATAAAAGAAAAGATAGCAGCTATGCTCGAGAAGAAGAAATTGCTAGGTGACGGTCAATTGGATCAAGGAAAACATATTTTGAAAACAGCTAAAGGTAAGAGTAGTGCCTGCGTGGTATTCCTCCATAATTTTCTTCTTTCTTTCATTTTCATTTTGGCCTTTTTGTAGGAACTCGAGACTACGGACCAAAATCAATGGCTGTTCGAGAATCAGTGCTCAAGATCGTAACTGATGCATTTAAAAGACATGGAGCGGAAACGATTGATACACCAGTTTTTGAGCTCAGAGAAGTAAGCTGGAGGCTTTTGATCATTGAAAAGTTCATCCTTGCTCTTCTTTGTTTCAGGTGCTCATGGGTAAATATGGTGAGGAAGGAGGAAAACTTGTTTATGACCTTCAAGATCAAGGAGGTGAACTGCTCTCGTTGCGATATGATTTAACGGTTTGTGACACCTTTACCCCTTAAAATGGGTCATAAAGTATTGTGAGTTCCAGCAATCTTCTATGCTTTCTCTCTTTCAGGTGCCGTTTGCTCGTTATCTTGCTATGAATAAAATTACCAACATAAAGCGGTATCACATTGCAAAGGTGTACCGTAGAGATCAGCCAGTGATGACGAGGGGACGTTACAGAGAGTTCTACCAATGTGTGGGTGCTCAGTTGTGGTTATTTTGAGTAACCCTGTTACCTATTGCCTTCGTATCTACTTTTCGATTTTACTTTTTCAGGATTTTGACATTGCGGGTCAGTACGATTTGATGATTCCTGAAGCAGAATGCTTGAAAATTGTAGACGAGGTTCTATCAAAACTAGAGATCGGTGAATTTAACATTAAGGTGTGAAATCGATTCGCTTCTTTTCATATCGCTACGATTACAAGACAGATTCTTTTTTCTCAAAGTAAGTATTCCAGTTGAACCACCGCTTCATTCTCGAGGGTATGTTTGCCGCTTGTGGAGCTGGTGCCGATCAGTTCAAAACCGTTTGTTCATCTGTGGACAAGCTCGATAAGCTGCCGTGGGTTGAGGTATTATCTGCGGTTATCATATGATTTGTAAATGGCGTATCATTCTACGTTCAGGTAGAGGAGGAGCTCATAAAGGACAAAGGTTTGACGAAAGAGAATACCGAAAAGTTGGGCCAATTCGTCAGGCTGAGAGGTTAATTTTGCAATACTGTCAGACACTTCGAATTTTTGAATTTCGGCATATTATAGAATTCAATCCTTCCATGGGTAATGTGGAGCTTCTGGACAAACTGATGGAGTTTGAGGATCTTGCAAAAAATGCACGATTCAAGAAAGGTGTCGAGGAATTGAAAGCAAGTCTCTATCATGCTCTGTTTCTTCAAAGATTGCATTGTCTAACATATACTACATATTAAAGGTACTGGTGAATTACTGCTCACTCTTTGGCGTTAGCACTGTGAGGTTTGATCCTTCGCTAGCCCGGGGACTGGATTATTATACAGGAGCTATTTACGAGGCTGTTGTTCCAAGTGGGTTATTAGGCTCCGGATTGATTTGATATAATCTTTATGAACAATCCTTCATTTTTATGGCTTGTAGTTCGGTGCGAATTATAATGGCACCTCATATACCGATGTTGAATAGACAGTAATAGTTCCATATTTCAGAGGCGTTAGAAGGTGTAAGTCTTGAAGCTAATGGTGAGGAGCAAAAGGGTCTTCCGGTGGGCGTCGGATCCGTTGCAGCCGGTGGAAGGTAGTAGCCCCAGTATCTATGCATGTTTTTTTCATAGTTTCAGTAATATACGTCTCGTCTAGATATGACGAGTTAGTTGGCAACTTCATGGCACCTAGTGGGACAAAGGGGAAAGAAAAACGCCAAGATGTGCCTTGTGTCGGCGTTTCTTTTGGTATTGAACGATTGTTCGCCATTATGGAAGCAAAAATGCAGGTATCTTGGTGATAGCTTTGTTTGCTAATCGTATTATGTGCTGTATTGATTCTTTGAAGATTGAACAGCTGCAAGTGCGAACTACTGAAACTGAAATTTACATCGCATCTGCTCAAAAGAATCTTTTGCAAGAACGTATGAAGCTCTGTAAGATTTTATGGGACGAAGGATTCAAGGTGATGTTGCATTGATGTATTTTTTTTTTGGATCTGAACGAAGACAAGGAGTCTCCTTTAGGTTGAGCTAGCCTATAAAGCCAACCCGAAACTGCTCACTCAACTGCAATACTGTGAGGACAGGTTAGTCCCACTGGTACTGATAGTGGGAGAGCGCGAGCTTCAAGATGGTGTAGTGAAGCTTCGTAATGTCAAAACAAGGGTGGAGCAGGTAATGCTATTTTCCGATGAGACTTTTTTTCTGACACGTTTGATTTTTTTCCAAAAAATAATCAGAGCCTATGTAAGGTAACTCGAGATATCCCTCTGTGAGATTTTTAGAATCTCTCACTCGTCAATAAGGATTTTCGTACCTTTCGTCTAAATCGAGCATCCCGTTCGATTCAGACGAAAGGTACGAAGGCTAGAGTAAAAAAGTAGTCTGTGTCAAAGATCTCCTTCTGATCAGTTATACAGCAGAACAGTAGGTCCGATATGGTGCTTTTGTAAGGTATTCATTTTGGTCGTGAAGCCTGGATTAGGTAGTCAAGTATTACTGTCCTGTTGTAAAGACTGATGAATCCGTATGAGAAACGCTTCTTTAGTCGTTTAACTAGTTTAGTTCCGTTCCTCGTGGGTCGCTTTCACACATTTAGAGGTAACAACTTAAGTGAATACTCAAAATATATTTTTAGGATGTGCCTGTAAATGAACTGGTTCCAACTCTACGATCTACTCTTTCGTCGTTGAAGTGAACTGTGGTATTCCTTTATGTTTCTCAAGTTGTGTGATTTTTCAACATGTGTTTTCTCATTCTGTATTGATGCGCTGATTGTTACTATCTTATTTCGTTGTTGTGGTCCGCTTGGTCACGGCAAGTTGTTTTAGGTTCTTTCCAAATTTGTTCCATTCCGTTGTTTTTGTTTGCTTAGTTTCAATGGGTTCACAAACAAAGTCGATATATTTTCAAGTTTTAATTTTATACACAGTGCGGTGCTCCTATGAGGAAATGTTTGATGTCTGAATTCTATAAATAATTTCAAGCTTTTGTTTAGCTTTGATTGTTATCTCAGGTTTCGCCATGAGTACATCAATTTTGGAGAAGTTTATTTGATTGCTATCCTTTTTGTGCTACGAAAGTGCTTGCTTTGTTACAGTGAAGGATGTCTATGTCAAAGTCGTCCTACACGCAATACAACAGGAAGAACTGGGAGGATGCAGATTTTCCTATACTATGTCAAACATGCCTTGGAAGTAATCCTTATTTGAGAATGGTAAGTGGTGTTGCTAAGTGAGCAAGCTCATTGATTCTAAATCTTTTTCTAATTGTTGTTAGCGCATTTGTCGTTCAGATGAAAGACAAATATGGCAAGGAATGTAAAATATGTGAGCGACCATTCACTAATTTTCGTTGGCAACCAGGAAAGGGCGCACGTTATAAGAGCACTGAACTGTGTCAGACATGTGCTAAAGTGAAGAATGTCTGCCAAACGTGTATGTTCGACTTGGAATATGGTACGTTCCTCTTGAATTTGAGTAGGTCAGATGAATTTTCATTTTTGAACAAGAATCCTAGGGCGGCTCCTTCCTCCATAGTGTTTTGCATAGCTGGAGGAAAGAGGCAGTGCAGATCTCTGTGATAAGCAATTCATGAGTAGAATCTTGTATCTCCCTTCTACTGTCTCGTATGTGTTTGGTATTCTAATTGCCATTTGTTTAGGGCTACCCGTTCAAGTTCGTGACGCAGCACTTCAGATCGCCGACAATATTCCTCGTCAGGGAGCCAACAGGGACTTCTATCTTCAGAATGTTGAGCGGTAGGCTCCCTAAATATGGCCGAAGTTGGTGCTATATTTTTGTTGAGGCCAATAATCCTTGCAGAGCACTCGCCAGCACAGATGGCACAACACCAGTAGGAGCATTAGCAAACGTTGGTGATTCGGCTGGAACGGAAATGTTAAAGCGCCTTGCAAGGACTGCCCCTTATTACAAACGGAATGCACCTCATATCTGCTCATTCTATGTGAAAGGTGAATGTAAAAGAGGAGAGGAGTGCCCATATCGGTGAGTTTTCAGTTTCGCATTTATCATCTATCACCTTTTCTTTCATAAAACGTCAGCCGTGCCTTTCCGTTTGCCTTTAAGATGATTATGGCTGTCTTGATTTCAGCCATGAAAAACCATCAGATCCTGACGATCCTTTGTCTACTCAGAATATCAGAGATCGATATTACGGAAGCAATGATCCCGTAGCCGAAAAGATCATGAATAGAGCTAAGGTACTTTCCTATTTCGCCAATATTTTCGATCATTTTGGAATAGTGTTCTCACGATCACTTCAGGAACCTCTCGATGTCGTTTAAAGTGTGTTCAGTTGTCTGATGCTGTTCTTTTTAAGGCTATGCCAGCGCTGGAACCTCCTGCAGACACTACAATAACTACATTATATGTTGGCAACCTTGGACCTGTTGGGCAGATAACTCAAAAGGATTTGAGGTTCGTTCAACTTCTCACTGTTGTAATTCTCATTCATTTGAAGCACTCATTTGAATTATAATATTTTTAGTGATTACTTCTATCAGTTTGGTGACATTCGAAGTTTACGTCTGTTGGAGGCGAAATCGTGTGCGTTTATTCAATTTACCACCCGGGAGTCATGTGAAATGGCTGCTGAAAGGTCGTTCAATAAGTTGTTCCTCAAGGTAAGTTTGTTGTACTTTTTTTATCATTTTTATTTTTTACTCTTGATTTTATGAACCCATTACGAGTTTTGTCACAAAAAACTAACTTCGAATGTGTTATTATTCCCAGTTTTTTATAGTTACTTAGAATCCCGCTTACGTGAGTTTCATTCAGGGCCGTCGTCTGGTAATTCGATGGGGACAACCTCAAGCGCAGAAAGCAGATGAGCAACGAACCATCAATCCAGTGCCCTCCTTACCGAATCGTATGTTATCATCTGCTATCTAATTCAAATTTTCGAAGTCTCGTTTTTGTATGTTTTCTTACTGAATAACATGGGCCAGTATGGGATTCACGAAATTTCCCTTCGTGTTTCCATTAACTTTCCATTCGTACCAAGGGTGCCCAGGGACTTCGGACTCCCCATCACCAGTAGGTGCACTCGTTATCAATGTGTTTTGACGGTTGATCTATGCCCCGGAAGTCTACAGTGTGCTGCTTCTGCTTCATAAGTGAAATGTTTACCGTCTTATACTCGAATTAAAATTACCGTAAATATTGTTTCCACCTAACTGATGCCCTCCAAAAATTCTGAGTCAGTTTCATCATTGCATTACTTGAGGTGTTTTTTTTTTCAGCGTGCCCTGTTCCTGAGGATTTGGTTCCATCTTCTAAACGTCAACGCATCGATCCACTTAACATTCCTCTTCCACCTGTACCTCCCAGCTTTGCAGCTCCATCAAAACTTGTTGTTCCACCTTCAAGGCCTCCGGCAGGTTTGTCTTTCTTCTTTAAAAAAAATTGAAACCTCACATTTCCTGTTGTTTATAGGTGCTTCTACATCAGCAGCAGGATCTAGTACTGACAGCAGTGCTGGTACGTCAAGTCGTACTGGCGGCATATATTACCCTAGTCAGGATCCACAACGTTTGGGTGCTAAAGGGGACGTAATTGAAGAATAATGTAGTTATAATTATCTCATTGGACGTGTATAACACAATGAATCGTAAATCCCACTATATTCAAAATCTTCATAAAATGCTTATTTCTTGAAGGAGTGTCACCTTTGATCCTGTGTCGCTTTTTCGATTCTTTGTTGTTGAGCATCTCACATTCGTTATTTCGTTCCCNCCCTACATATTTCTTTCGACTAGAAATATTGTCAACTCCAGCTTAGGGAGCTAGAGTTTGATTGATGTTTAAGGGAGCACTGCACGCGTGGAGCACCAGTCATTAGTAATGTAGAACGGCTGGTTCTTGTTTGTATAAGGAGAAATATGTATGGGCATCATGTATACATGAATGAATAAACATGTTCAATTGATTGCCATATCGAGTGTTCGGGCGTGACCCTATAAGATTCCTGAAAAAAGTTCGAGAAGAATAAGTGGAATTAACTGTTTTCTGGTAGTCTGCCTGTTCAGAAGGAGACATAATGTGTTTTAAATCGAAGCATACGGATGATGATACTAATAGCTTGGTTTTTCAAGTGCGCAGATTTTTTGTGGCTCTCTGATTTGACTACGTCTCGTAACGAGTTATTTCTACTCATAATGCGCCTTCTACTTAAGATATCCTTCAGATGGTGTATCCTGCATCTGTTTTCATCACTGGGGCAAATAGAGGCATTGGACTTGGTTTAGTCCGCGAATTTCTAAAGGTGCCAACAGTGAAACATGTAATTGCTGGTGCTAGGAACCCAGATAATGCTGAGGTACGTTTGAATTAGGATTTCTGCAACTTATTGTTGAAATGTGCAACATGCTCAGGAGCATATACCCGTAGGCATAAATAAGGTTGTCCATCCATAGTTGCGCATAAGCACATAGGGCATATAGAGGCTAGAGCACAGTTATTGTGCCGATGAATGTCGTTTTGTCTCTTCCCTATTCGGATTTTCATAGCTGTGGTGCCTGATCGCAACGATTATAACCTCCTCTATGCTCAAAAGTATCCGGTAAGGAAACCATGAAAACGTTTTGCTATTCATCTAAATGAGTGCTTACCAAGTATTTGAAAATATGAATTATGGATGTGGCAATATATAATATTTGTTCAGGAGCTGAATGCCATCGGCGATAAACGGCTGAATGTCGTTAAAATTGATATTGAGTCTGACGAATCCATTAAAAATGCATATAAGCAAGTAAGTTTTCTGAATGCCGTAAATCGCTTGTTGTAAAGTAGTGACTCCGTAATCAGTGGATCATAGAAGGGATTTTTAAGATTGAAACTATAGTTGGTGAAAGTGGATTGAATATGCTGCTGAACAATGCAGCTATCCTACCGCCATACTTCACCAATGGAGCTATTTGTCGGGAAACGTTGATGAAATGTGTCAACGTCAACGTCTTAGGAACCGCTATCGTCAGCCAGGTTTGTTCGCTGAGAACTCAGCTCACTGTCTAGAGATGTGCTTTCGGAAGGCTAGGTTTTATCGTTATAGACATTTTTGCCGTTGCTGCGCAAAGCATCCTCTCATGGCTCAGGAGATCACTGGGGTGTCGATCGTGCAGCTATTGTGAATATTTCTAGTTTCTGGGCATCCATAGAACAAAATGAAGACGGATCAGGAGACCTCGGTTC
Source organism: Haemonchus placei (assembly GCA_900617895.1). Lineage (NCBI taxonomy): Eukaryota > Metazoa > Nematoda > Chromadorea > Rhabditida > Trichostrongylidae > Haemonchus > Haemonchus placei. Next base: position 54,922 of record UZAF01016990.1, read on the forward strand.
TCTCGCCTACAGAATCAGTAAGGCAAGTTATTAGCTACCGATTCGAGTACTTCATACGGGTTGATGTAGTACAACCTCCTCAGGTACGAATCAGAATAATATGCAAAAATTTTTCATTAGCTAAGTGTTGGTGGTTGAACTGCTATTGCGTTTGCTTTTCTTGGCTTGAAATGCCATATATTTCTAGCTGTTAAAAACCATCTTTTACTTTTCCGTTCTATTTATATTTATATTTATATTACTGAGCAAGTTTCAGTCTGCTGTCAACCAATTGGGTAAGACCATGGCGATAGATCTGAAAGGGGATAAAATCGTTGTTGCACAGTTCTGTCCAGGATGGGTGCAGACCGATATGGGCAACATGGGTGGAAGAACAGCTGCCATTACCGTTAGTTCACATCACTCTATACAGTTTCTTTGTAATCTTAATTGTTGCTGAACCAGGCAAAAGCTTCTTCTAGGTCGAAGAATCGGCTTCTGCATTAGTGAAATCGATGTCGAAATTAACCAAAGAACACAGTGGCGGGTACTTTGATCGCCATCTAAAAGTCATTCCATATTGATCGTGGGTGCCTGGTTTGCCTTTGATTACCTCAACCTTTGTTCCTGCCATGTTTGTTTTGCTGAAGACTGCATTTATAAGAGTATGCGAAATTTTCTGTAGAAGCAAAAAAGAAACAGTACCTTGCCTGAATTATAATCAGAACTATAAAAAAAGGGACTTTATCTACCTCTCAATAAATTCTATCCCTTCACAACCCTGTTTTGCATCACTTCATGATTGTAGTAATCCGAAATGTAGTTCTAAAAACGAAGATTAGGCAGTAAAGAGGCGAGCGATAGGTAATTACTTACAACCCAATGTTCCATCTTGCCATTTTTCCGAGAAGATGTTTCGTAGTAGTCGCTTTTGAGTTCGATGGACCCGGTGTTTGAATTTGTTTAAATTTATCTTCCTACGTTCAGTTGATATTGAATAAAATGAATTTCTTTGTTGGTTGAATGGGAAAACTTGCCAACCGCATGTCCGTTCTTTCATTGACTCTTTTGTGTGGAAAACACGTAATGATCTTCAGTTGCATGGGTGATCCCACTTACACGATTGTATAGTTTTTCGACGTTATATTGACATAACTACTTCATTACCGTACCGTTGCATCTTACTAACACACACGTGTTTTTAAAACAATTTCATAGAGTGCATTCAGACGGAGCATGTGCAAAGGAGGGCGGAGATGGTGCAGTGGCGAATAGCGCACTATCTCATACGTACGGTCAGGGGTTCGAATCCCGGATCGATGCCCGCCTGGGCCAAGCTTTCCATCCCTCCGCGGTCGCTGAATTGGTATCAGACTCGTCTTTGAGGGTAAAAGCACTGACTTGTACATCGACTGCCCACCGCAAGTCATTGTATAGGCCACATACGCCTCATTACGCCACTACGTTTCTGAATGAAGTCGAGTGCGGGAGCGCATCCCTCAGACAGGATTGATTAAAGCCAAAAACTTCATCACTTATCCTTTTATGTGCTCAGAAATGATTTTACGTGGAATTCCTCTATAGCAACGCAAGTAATGCTCAAGCTACTAAGCTACTTTGACCCGTTTTCCTTCATGGCCAAAATAGGAGTGCCCCTAGAGAAAAGAGTCCGTAATGTAGCACGCGATATTGCTGAGCTCAACAATACCAACTTCCATTGCAGCAAAAAGCGAGAGCATGCAAAGAATCCAGCAGGCTCAGTGGTTCTTAAATACTGAAATTTCATTTGCGATGCCCTTTATTTCTGATGATGTGTGCGCTTTTCCTTCTGGTGAGGTGTTACTACGAGCCGCAGCCGCAAGTTCGTTTCTGAGAACTTCGTTTTCCAATGAGAAGTGGCTTCTCATGGAGAATCTTGTCTGAAAGACTAAACAGCCTTTTACCAAACATTGCTTATATTTCGAGCCCAAAATATGGAGTTATACTTTGAGAATTATTGCAATTTGTATCCTGGTGAACTGGTTCATAGTGGCAGTGCTTTTGCAGACGGATGGTGTGGGTTTGCTCTTCGCCTCTGTCAAGACTTCTGCACTGTGTTCTTTCGTTCCATAAGAGGTTTTGATAACCTTTTCTGACATCTGCTCAGGTGAACGCCCAACTTTATAAATTATTAACTAGTTGGATTACCCGGCGTTAGCCAGGCGCTCTCCTTCTCCGTGTAAAAGTGGCCTGTTGCCCACGTCCCCTCCGAATTTGGGCCTTGTTGCCAACAGAACAAGTGGTAAAAAATTTCGGCTAGACACATATACACACACTCAACGTCACTTCGTGAGCACCTCGCCCGTCATGAGCGGAGTTCTGCTCAACTCATGTGTTTTTAAGTGAACTGGTTCATTACCTTCTTTTTTTTCTAACTTAACTGAGATTACGCTCATTTTACGCACACTACACCCTCGCGAGCGAAGGCTTGTCCTTAGACCTACCATAGTATCGCAAGAGATGAATTGGGCCTATGAAATACATTCATGGACTAGGCTGAGAGGAGCCAGTCACGAGAGGAGTATTTGGAATAGTGAAAGGTACGGAAGAATGAAGTTTTCGTTCGGCTGGTGCGAACAATCAAACAAATTCTAAGTAGCGATTGCTTTCTTAGGGTGATGATCCTTCCACGTCCAATGGGATCACAATGCTTATGAAAAATGGGAAGATTTCTCGAACTACTTCTAACGAACATGGATGGGAGGTATCTTTAGAGATTCCTGATGGATATAGAAGCTGGAGGAACTAGCAGAAGTCGATGCTCTCCGCAAGCTCGAGTTCGAGCTCCCCAGGTTGTGTTTTCATTATCGTTATGCTTACAGTCATTTTGGATCGTTTCTCACTTGTGTCTATTGCAGGAGCCTGGCAATGCTAAGGAGTTTCAGAAACGAGATCAAGAAGGAAGAAAAGAAATGAGGCTGTCGGTGCTTTCGTACCGCATATAACAATGATGTATTACATTTTATCGTATTCTGTTGCTTTTCAGGTTAGACGGTTTTACGGTTCTCTCGAAGTTGACTAAGGAAATAGGAAATGGAGCAATACTGCAAAACATGTCTCGATGCGTCAATGATAAGACTTCTTATCTTCATATGCTGTGTCTTAATTTTCGTATACCACGATTTTGCATTTAATGACGGAACCATACTCCTGATGTTCTCGTAGACGGTGCCTCTTAGTGGCAGAACAGGCTACC
>UZAF01016991.1:5208-15773 GCA_900617895.1 Haemonchus placei
TTGTAAGGATAAAAAGCGTAGCTTGTTTGGGAGTGTATGATCCGAAGCCTAGTCTCTGGATGATGCGTGAGTTGAAGATCGCATTAGATGCTACCCCATATCTGGATGTACGGCACAAACTTCCTAGTNNNNATTGCCCAAGGGTCACTTCATCGATAACCCACATGATCAGCCTCCCTAAGGAGTAGTAATGTTTAAAAAAAATGCAACTTACTGAGAAGGTAGCGAGTTTTGTTCGGCGGCCCGAGTTAAAAACTATTCGAGAGATGAAGAATTTCCAAGTGCTTCAGCTCGGGCTTCAAATTCAAAGACATCCACAGCAGAAGAAATATGAGAGAGTGAAGTTTTTGGCTTTTATCAAGCCCGCTTCTGGGAATGGGCTTCCCTCAATCGATTTCCACTCAGAATTGTAGTGGTGTTTCGAGTGGCGTATACGGTCTATAAAGTGACCTGAAGAAGCCATAAGACATACAGGTTAGCGCTTCTGTTCTCTCAGAACATCTTAGACTGATTGATCAAACTTGTAAGGATAAAAAGCGTAGCTTGTTTGGGAGTGTATAATCCGAAGCCTAGTTTCTGGATGATGTGTAAGGTTGAAGGTCGCATTAGGTTCTACCCCATATCTGGATGTACGGCACAAACTTCCTAGTGAGCAGCCGTTCTATGGCTCCAAATGCTTTCCGCCCCTAAGACTGGAAGCATTTTTCAACAAAAGCCGATAGGCAGAAAATTACTGTGACGCAGCAGGTTCAGCTCGAAATGATGGGGCCTAGCTCCTTGCCGAGTTCTCGGTGAAGCTAAACTACAAGTAAAATCATCAAGCAATGACAGATATTCGGTAACGGACTGATTATCACAGTTACAGGGGGAGCAGCTGATATACATAAAGCCCACGGATCGATTATGGAGCTTAAGTTCTGCTACAGTTGCCCCGCAACTACATACATATCTCATATGTAAGCTATTCAAACGACACTACGCTTCTGAATGGAATGTGTAAGTGCATCCCAAAACGAAATTTATCGACTCCTAACAACTTATACATTCTGCTTTTCACCTCACCCAGCAACGCAATACAAATGCGAAGCAGTTGTGGAGGAGCCTCTGAGGAGCTGCCAAGGAGATACTGGTAAAGTATGTCTATATGATTCATAAGCAAACTTTTTTTTGAATCACAGCAATCTCACCGAAATTGCTTTAGCACCAACCCTTGGGGTTTGGCTCATTGCCAGAACAAACTCCACATTGCGAAACTAAAGGATGATATTAAAAAAACAGGGCGATCTCCGACTCTCGACGACTTAGATTTTACAGTTCGTTTGGAGTCTGGAAGTTTTGCCAATATAACTAAAAGAATATGTGAAGATCACGGGTCTGCTAAGGGTGTAAAGGAGCTTCCGGAACAAGCTGGGTCGAGAAGAGATAGAGGAGTGCTTACTTACGGGTATGGTGCAGTAGTTTCGAAATTGTCGCGCCGCGGTGAGAGGGATGCCGCGCGCGAAGGAATGTGGCAGAATGCAGCAGCAGATAAGAAATACAGGAACGAAAGAACTAGCATTAAAATCATACCAAAAATAATAGTCGCATATCGATTGAGCTGTATGAAGAACGCTAGTACTGTAGTAACGTGGCGAATGGTAAGGAATGCCGCGCGCGTGGAATCGATTACACAAAACCGATTCTACTGCCCGTCTCCCTTACTTAGTTCCTTGTAAGGTCGGCTGTAATGAGTGACATGGAAGACTTAACAGTCTATCAAGAGCTTACCCCACTCACTACCTGCTTCAAGTGGATCTCTTAGGTAGATGGAATCATAGGCTTGCCTTTTTAGCTTTATGACGTTATCATTCTAACTTACAACCTTAATGAATTACTTATGTGTATCTTTAACATTGTCTGGTTTTGAAGAAACAGGTTCTCCTCGTTCCAAGAGATTTTTCCTCTCAGAACTCGGAGAAAGCTATGACGATAGAGTGACAGATAGATAAATCCTTATTAGCAACTCCGACTGCCGGCTGAATTACAACTGGAACCTGTACATAAAGTTTATGGGTAGTCCCATATCACTGTGGCTCTGATGAGTGAGCCGATAAAGTTTAAATAATAAATGTAATAACCAATAATATTAAATCAATAGTAAATTAGTTAGCATAAAGAGTACAGTCTTTCGCTTCGATCAACCTCGTTGCGAGACACGCCCTGCATCCAACATTTGACCAGAAACGCAAAAGCATTTGGAAGATGAAGTGGCCTAAACAATGGCTTGCCGTGACCAGCCGATGAACGAAATGGCGTTTATCCTCCTATATGCAGGTAATCTACCTCGGGGGGACGTAATGTTTGCTTGACCTGTTGAAGTGCCGATCCAGAGTTCGATCCTCGGACCACATGTGCGATAGAGCGTCACTTTCTATCGCATCTCCTTCACTCAATGAACTAATAACGGCTAGTAAATAATAAACAAATAATAAATGAGTAAAAGGATAAAGTTATTGGCGTTAATCAATCCCGCCTGAAAGATGCGCCCCCGCACTCTACTTCCATTCAGAATCGTAGTGGCGTAATGAGTGCGTAAGTGGCCTATACAATAACTTGCGGTGGCCGGCCGATGTACAAGTCAGTGCTTTTATCCTCCCAGACAAGTCTGGTACCAAGTAACTAACCCGGAGGGATGGAAGGCCTCGTTGGCCTGTGAGGGCATCGATCCGACATTCGAACCCCTGACCGTGCGTGTGAGATAGTGCCCAACTTGTCACTACATCGCCTCAGCCCAAATAAATAATAAGTTAAGCATTAATCGACTAGTCCCTTCTTTGTACGATGTACTTATGTCCTTTTTCATAGTAAACGATCATAATTTGTAGTCATTGCAGTCAGTTTTAGCATGTAACTACACTGCGTAGTGCGTATGTGTACTTTCCTTTGACACACTTGTCCATTGAAACGCACTAAGCACCCATACATACACATACGAGAGTATTCACCTTTGAAGCTACAAATTGGTAGCCGCAGCGCCAGTTAGAAAAAAATCCTCTTTGTTCAGAGATATGACGGATGGACGCGGCCGTGAGGGTTTTTAACCCAGCTCATAAAAAAACTCGAAATTCAGGACTAACATTTATTCCGGGAAGGTTGCGGGGGAAACGAAGGGCATTACAATTGATATTAATATAAAGATAATCTCAGGGATACTAATAAAAGGAAACCTTCTAAGTTCAGATGCCATTCATCGTCTCTTGCATTCACCTAATTTTCACGGGCAGTATTGCTCGTGATTGGTACGGACAAAAGAAAAACTTTAATGGCTTCTGCTTCAATACCTTGGAAGAAAATCCTAAAGGAATTATTGAAGGTACAGTTCACAATAATTCTGAGGTACCCTTTTTTAGCAGAAAAGCGGAAGTTTTGACTGAGAATAGTACGGTGGCGAAGAAAGCCGAGAAACTCGGCTAATTTCGTGAAATATGAGGCTTAAAAAGTAGCGAAAAGGGAATATACGAGATTACGACGACAGAAGTGGCACTGACGGGGCATTCGGACGAGATTCCAGTTGTTGCAATTGTGCAATGATCTGACCTTTTCAACCAACAATTGTTCAAAACTGCTTTGTAGGGCAATGGGTTATGACTAATTGTTTAAACTTCCTACTGGGCTTCTTTGTTAATGGTGCAGCTTCTACAGTGCCACTGGAACTCGTCCGCGTTTGGTGTAGCATACAGCCGATACCAATCTTTGAGCCTACATAACGCCGGATCAGATGGTACCTTCATTACAGATCACCTGGTCAACAGAAATTAACGGCCATCCTCTTTATTATTGACTGGTTACTTTTTTTGAATAAAAGTTCCCAGGAAAAATATCATAAGCAGAAAAAATGCCAACTACAAGAGCTACTGAGCTGCTCGGGACACTTGCATCTCCCGCACCTCGAAATCGGTTTGTCCAGTTCATGAATGGTGCTTCCGACCTGGGAACAGGATTACCATTTAAACTCTACTGGTTAATTCTAGAGAGCCGCTGAACTAGAACGGGAGTAGCCGGAAACGATCTGCGACAAGAAGGCAATTTTATACAATGACTAGACGGGACTAAAAAAGTTTGAGTGAAGGGGAAACTAGAGGCACTAAATCCCCTGAGTTAGGTTTTGCTGTCAGGGTAGGATACTAAACCTAGCCGAAAGTATATCAACCGAGTACTCTGCCGAAGTTCATTAAAAGCCGAACATGTATGTATCAACAGAGTCACCAAGTGTGTTCACAGCGTGTTCATAATCTAATAGTCATGGATCCTGTTCATAGAAGGCCTTTGGGCGGAGACCCTTACTACAGACTAGCAACTGCCTCAAACTCATTACTGGGTCCTTCTAGTTTTAAGTCAGCTGTCGATCAGTTTTGGTCCGTACATTTCATATGCCACTGCTACTCTGAGTCATCTATTAAGATGATTCTTGAGAGGCTTTTTCTAGCCAGTATTCAAAATAAACAGAGCAGAAAGAGTAAACAATCCGTAGAAGTCACGCAATCCCATTTGCGAGCGTGGAACTTGTAAGTAATATGATGCTCAACAGGAATGCTATAAATTCCGCACAACTTCTAACACTTCTACAAGTTGAGAGCTCTTGATCTGAAGCAGCTAGTGGCTAAATTTTATTAGAAACATCAACATTCCATCAGTAATTGTGATTTCATAACGACCTCCCCTTTACTGCACTGAAGAAAATGAAACGGTTCGGATTTGACGAGATGCGCCAAGTACTGGAGTAACTCTCGGGTTATAGTACATAGAAACTGTATGCGAACAGTAGTAGTACAGACGTCATGTACATCGTCTCGGGATCAAATCCTGACCCGCACTTCGGTCAGGCTGATCAGGCCCTCTATAGGATAGAAGACACCCAATAAGTATCAGAGTACAGAGAGGGTATGGAAACTCCGGCCATGCGTAAATCAGCCAGTCTCTACTCGCCATTTTATGGTGCAATTTATGAGTCACTTCCGAATGCGCACCTTAGTCTAACAAGGACTTCATTATTTCTTCTTCACCTCCTCCCTTACTGTTCATTAGTCCTTTCGAAGTATAAACGTTTTCTTTATTACTACAGAGTGCTGAAGTAGCGTTGAGTAGTGCAAAGAGGCGCCGCAACAACACATCTTGGGCAAGTATAGGGTATCCAGCCTAGAACGACGAAGCAATCTTTTTTTTGGGGCATAGACAAATCTGGGGCATACAGACTCGTATGGGCATCGGTGTTGTCTTTTCATATCTGACCCTGCAAGTCATTTCGAAAAATGGCACACACATTTGGCATTCCAAAATTTCTATCTGACTTATCCCCGAATAGTCGAGTATTCTCCAGCGAAATCATAGGAATCGAAAGGGCAGCTGAAAGCTGATTGGATCTTGTGCAAAGGGCAAGGCCAATTCTGAGCACTAGGCCACTTTTCTGAATAATCCTGTGAACTTGCCTAAAAAGAACTTTTTCGACGAATATCCTAAAAGGCCGCTAGATAAAGTCAGAAAAAGGACATCTCTTCCAGCTAACTTTAGCCAGTCATACCTAGTACTGAATCTTAAAGGCGGATTTGATAGGCCGATTTTAAGTTAAGACTACTTGGATAACTACATCAGTCGCTTTTATCGGGATGTAGAACTGGATGGTAAAACTAGTATTCAGACCAAAGCTAATCAACCGGACATGTGTTCTCTATGATTTCCCAATTGAATGTTTTGGAAGAGACTTTGTGAGGAGCCCAAACCATTTCATCATTTCCTGAGTTGAGCGGCTATTGAGGTCACAATGTTGACATCAACGGAGGCGACAATTACTTCGGCCTGGACAAAGCTGCTGAACACTTTACCCTCAAATGACTCAAAGCCATTTCAAGGGGATTACCCTTTTTTGGAGAGTTTTTCATTAGAAGGAAAATCGAGAAGAACCGTGGGTTTCGCATTCAAAGAAAAAACACTCATCGCTGTATACGTTCTGTACCGAATGTGTAAATTAATGCAAAATGAAAAGTGTAGCTGGAAAGGAAGGCGTTCAGGAAATAAATGTGATTGAAGTGGGCATAAAACTGAACCTTTTTCCAGAATACTCATGCATTTTAGAACAGCGCCAACCTGATGTATAATATTTTGGTCGCTCCCAGGTCGTATAATATCATACGATTCCATTCATCCCTTCCATTCGTTAGAGCTTTAAGTCCCTTTGTACGAAGGCCGATTTTAAGTTGACACCACTTAAATAAATACATCAATCCTCCACATTAGTAGCGTTTTCCTTTGATGAACTGTTGAGGTAGAGCCTATCTTTGCGATGTTATATTGGTGAATCTCTTGAAAACTAGAAGCTGACTGCAAGCCTTGAAGTTACGACGAAGGTAAGATGCCGAGCAAATTCAAATTATAAAATTACTATGGCTAACTAGTTTATAACTTTCGAAAAACGGAAATGCTGCGCACACTGTATATGGAGACGGAGTTGAGATGGCCGAATCTCGTTGTTGTCGACGGATTACCGAGCTTCTCGACCGTAGCCCTCCAACAGCATGACACGTTCCCGTGAGAATTAAGCTTGTCTCGTTTTGTGATGGACGCAAAGTTTCTATATGATTCACGGTCTTACCGTAACCTTAGAAGGTACTGGTTATAAGTCACTTATAGCACCAAGCCATGACGTCTACCTGTCTCTTGCACTGCTCACCTTGAAAAGAATATGGAGTTTCAAAGCTGAGGTTTTGAATAATTGGTCTAAATTAACTGGCTTCACCAAAAGGAGATTAACAAGAAGAAGCAGAAAAAACATAAGCAGAATCGAGTTGAGCTGGGTTGAGTTCAATGAGTTGGAATTAGCCTCAAGCGATATGATGAGGAGGTAAACTCAGGGAGAAGAAATGGAGAATAATGCGCTCAAAAAGGAGAGTCATAGCACATAGGAATTAGAAAAAAAGCCAAAATCGAGATTACAAAAAAGATCGATAATGGAAATGAGGGGGAATTCGATCGATTCGAGGACTCTCTCCGATCAGTCCGTCGTGATCTACCACAGCAGATCAGATGTCCAAAAGTTGTTAAAGCCATTTTCTCATGCCCGGGACCAGGATCATTAGGCTCGAAGTCGGGGAGCAATACAGGTTGAAAGATCAGCGTCATAGGGTCCGAAGTGGAAGGACAAGGGTCATAAGGAAAATGCGAGAATTTAGGTATGTTAAGTTGTAAATGCTTTTCAATTTGTTATAGCAGTACAGTAATTGCTGTATCCTGATATATCCCTAAAAAAATGCACATTCACTGCCCATGAATAAAATTATTCATCAATTTTGACACTACTGACAACAATGGACCGTCACGGTATGAGAAATAACCACTAGTCATAAAGGACAGGGTCTGCTGAAAAAAAGAGGCTTTTCACATTTTTAGCGTTAATATTAACTAATATACAGAATCGTTTTCCACGTAAATGCTTTCATCACCAGCGGGCTTCTGGAAAATTCTATCGCTGATCCGCTTTTGGACGCATCATGTAAACATAGCCTCGCTAAAATAATAAAATAACAAGACTATCGTTTCCAATTACGTCAATTAAGTTTCCAAATGAGTTTTACTGAAGCGAGCTGTACGAGTTCCCGAAAACAAATGGACATGACGCTGACTTTATTATTGGCGACGGCTAAGAGCTCATGACTAGAAAAAAAGGATGAAGATTGACTGATATTCACTATGGGTATAGGCATAACCTACGATGTATGGGTTACTCTGAAGGGAGTGACAGCAAGAGGAATGACTCAGATTAGAAAATGACTTGAACAAGGAGCTAGGTAATAGGGGCCTGCTGTATGGGAATAGGGACTTTGGACTGCCCTGGGATATAACTTGTTTTGACTTGTTAATCTTGTTAACCACGTGATCCGAAAGTTTCGCAAGGATGGTGGGATACGGACCCCATTTCGACCTCGGGCGGGACTCGTTTCCACGACCTTAGCCCACCCGCGCTCTCAAGTCGGGCCCGAGATCGTAGTGGAGCCCATAGCCCACCATTCTTGCGCTCCCATCATGCTGTTCATCCCCAATATTACCAGACAGAGCTCGCCTCCCACAGAGGGTGGTCAGCCATAGCTTATCAGACCTCATAAGCCGATGATATCAGCATTGACATAGAACTCAAACTGCGACCTTGGTAATATCAGGGACAAAGATACAATGCCCGGGGAGTGCAGAACACAAGTTCGAGTCCCACCCTAGACCGAAATCTTGCACATAACTTGCCACCCTTTGAACAATCTTAAGTTATGATTAAAATGATTGATCGCTTATTAGGGGCCTTTTGAAACCCTTTGGCCTTTTGCTCATGTTCCCTAGATAATTATATTGCAGACTGACAGTAGACACAATGAGGGTAAGAACGAGACCATTGAGAATCCTCGCGGAAGATTTATCATCCATAAAAGGAAATGCACCTAGGGAGAACGAGCTCACCAATGGCCTTGCGTTAATGAAAACTGCCGACAAGGCGATAGGGCTTCTACCCATCCAGTTAATCAAGGGGACTGTTTTTAAGGCAAACTAACTAAACTTTTGAGGTACCCTTCTTAAGTAGAAAAGTGGAGGTACATATCGGTTAGGAACAGTGGGTGAAAATGTAGTTGGGGGGTGCCAGCGCCCTTCCGTCTAGTTGCTCTGCGTCTCTGACCTAGGCGGCAGAGTACCCAGAGCGCGGATATGGCCTCTTAATAGTGATAGGGAATGTATTCTTTAACAAGGGGAGGGGTCCCGGGGTGGGTGAAAAGTAAACGTTGTGCAAAAAGCTGAAATGTTTCAGAACAGCTCTTCAATAACAACTTTACTCGACGCGTGTGGTGCGTCCACGGTGCGCAATCTACTTAGCGCAGTCACACTCCTCAACTCTTTTCTACTTTATCACAGCTTTCTCTTGTCCTTGCACTACGTTTACTTTTCACCCACCCCGGAGCTCCTCCCCTTGTCGAAAAATAGATTCCCTACCACTATTAAGAGGCCATATCCGCGCTCCAGTGCGGTCACTGGGTACCCTGCCACCTGGGTCAGAAACGCAGAGCAACGAGACGGAAAGGCGCTGGCACCCCCCAACTACATTTTCACCGGAACAGTGCATTGGTGGTGAGGAAGCAAGAAAATCCGCGGAATTTGCGAAAAAGGCCCCATTAAAATAAATAAGTAAAATAGTGAAAATAGAGGTTGTACGTGATAGCATGCCGAAAGTGAGATGGCAGGGGTATTTGGACGAGATTTCTGTTGCTGCAATTGAACGAAGAGCTGACTACACTCTGGAATTGCCTTTCCCTGACGCTATGGGTCATGACAAGTTGTTTGAACTTCCTACATTGGTTCCTCTGTAAGTAGTGCAGCCTCTACAATGACAGTGAAACTCGTCCGCGCATACACACGGGACAATCTTTGAGCCTTTACACGTCCTAACCAAGCTGTTTTTCAACCTGATAGCGGTTTATCCTATGGAAAATCTCATAAGCCTTTTTTTCTCGTGAACTGTGCCTTTAAACAATCAGCTCAGATACTAGCTTCGGTTGAGAGCTTTTCTCGCAAGATTCAATGGAGAATGGCGGAAAAATGTAGACTTTGCGATCGATTAACTTGGTTGGGGGTTCACCGGGCGTTCTTTCTTTGCAGATTGGGGAAGTCAAATGACCTAGCTGTCGTTTGAAAACCTCCGAGAAATATTAACTCGCCAAACAAAACAAGCAGATTTCAGCTCCATCTTAAAGAGTACTTTTGTAGAGATCATATCATGTGCTATTCCTCTTCCTATCTATCACCTTAACAGCAGCTTCCTGGAGTCCCTAGATCCAAAAGATAAAGTTGGAATCCATCTTCTTGTAATACCATGTTACAACTCGCTTGGCGAAAAAGGAAGATACAGCTCAGACCGCAACCTACCGTGCTAATCAGCGTAAATGACATTCATGCTCTTAACTCCTTTTGGCTTCATTCGTTTTATCTCTCTCATTTTCCTTTTGACCTGGTATTCCGCTTGGAACTACACCCTTCAGTAGCGGGTTACCCAACCATACACATCTGATCTGTTGACGCGGATTTGTTTGAAATCGAGAAGGCAAAGCGACCTGCAGCTGATCCGTGTTTATATATGTGACAGCAGCCATATGCTAGTAATCTCGTCGATAATCGAGTTACAACGGTTAGGGGGACATACAATCTGAATCAAATCAATTGATTAGTCTGAGCAAGGAATGGGAATGATTTGCAATAAGTCTAGATAGCATCTAGGAGGGTAGCAGACATAAAGTTACCCCCTAGTTCCCACTGCTTTGCCAGCCATGCCTGTTAGCTATTTCCCAGGATGACAGCAGCACTATAACAACAAATATTCCATGAAACGATTATTCCGACTAGATGAATGAAAATTACCTCGACATCGGGTCTCGTGGGTGAGCCAATTTGTGTCCAATTGTAATTACTTCACACCTTCCTCTCCCATCCACTCAGTCGCCTGAGGAGGGTGACCTCCCTTAATTGGTTGGCTGGTGACCTCTCTGTCAGACAACTAGCCTCAC